>CP092865.1:150279851-150302366 GCA_030710605.1 Cordylochernes scorpioides | reverse complement strand
ATTCGTGTTTCAATGTTTTCAGTTTAACTATCCTATATTCTGTTTTTAGTCCTGTTATGAATTGTATATAAAATGAATTGTATATAAGTTGCTAAAATGTATTTAGGCGCAAGTATCCCAAGCTGGGATATTGCGTCTGAAATGTCAAATAAAATGTGAACAATCTTATATATTTTGTCTATTAGTTCACTGATGTTATAAAATGGTTCTAAAGGATTGACAGACAGATAGAAGAGAATTAAAAGGATTCCATTAGTGAGGAGATCAACAGTTTGACGATGAGTTCCTGTCAACGCCGGCGACTCACCTGTCGGATCACCTCGGCACGAATGACACCCAATCTGCCATACGTCCATTGTGAGGCAACGGCCTGACACCACCCGTCCGTCCGTCCGTTGTTGCACCGGGCCGAGCATAAAGAAATTTGCATTTTACCCAATTTACATAACACTCAATCATCAAGACGTCACATTGCTAGCTAACCACATTGTATTACAAGGTTGTCCCAAAAGTTCGTAAAAACCCTTGCAAAAAAATTGAAATACCAATATTATTTGTCATAATATTATTCGCCGTTATGTATAATGTCTTTGTATTATGTATTATTATGTTCTCGCCGTAACTAAATATACCAACACTTCATCCTACGTATTGCTTTCAAAAATTTAGCAAACAAATCTAAGGCAATAGCTTACTATAATTTTTTTATATCGTCATTATGTAAGGACCAGTCAACAAGTGAATGACTTTGAGATGAAGAGTAAAGCCAGTTCAAGTTCTATTTCACTACCTATGTAAATAACATAATATTACCTTACCCAATTGGGAGAATCTGTATGGATCAAGTCACTAATAAAGGCTTGTGTGTGTGTGTGTATTCGCCGTAATAATATTATTCGCCGAGTAATAAGAAAAACAACGTTTTAAGCAAAACACGAACTTTTGGGACAAGCTTATAGAAGATAAAATCGCTATAAAGTATACAATATAAACAGTAGCAATGTGTTTGTTTATTGGTGTAAAGTACAAACTTTCTGATCTTTATAATCCTTCAATATAATTCTTATAATTATAATCCTATAATTCTACGTAGAACGCGAAATACGTGGTGTCGCTGGAGACCCACTGGTGATTCTCCACCAAACTCTGCAGCGCTGGCAGAGATGCCATATTCATTGTACATAGTGTATATGATCCATATTATATATATATTTAAATAGTGCAGCCAGTAATGCACTTTGTATTTATTGACAAGATGTCAATAAAATTATTTTAATTGTCAAATTGTCTTTATAATCCTTCTACAGACAGAGCTAGGCATAGATCTGTCTGTAGAAGAATTATAAAGATCAGAAAGCTTGTACTTTACACAAATAAAGAAACACATTGCTACTCTGTTTACATTCTTATTGTAACAACATTGTGTTTATGACGTCGTTGAAGGAAGGAGAAACACAAGTCAGGGACAAGAGCTTCTTTTATGAGAGGATGGTTGTACAAGCTTTTAGGCAAGACTTCCTTCTACGGCTACAGAATGATACGAGTAACAATGGTTTATATATATTATGAATATTTTGTTTTGTTGTTAAAAAAGATAGAATTGGAGGTGGAGTCGTGAAAATAGGAAATAAATTATTTACCCATCAAGTAGGTTTTATTTTGAATTACTTGAAGCAAATTACACATAAAATTATTCAATCACAGTAATATAGAATTTATAAAAGGAATTCTATATTTGTGATTTAAAAAAAAAGGTAGGTTAACTTTACATATTTACAACAATATTTAAAGTGTTATGTTCTAAATCTATGATCAAAAATGTAGAATAGTCAATGAATGAAAATAAAATATATGTTTTAAAAAAAAAATAAAATATTTGCATTTTAGATTATATAATATTTATACACACACTTTCATCAATTTTCATGAAGGTTTATATATATAAACATTGCCACTCGTGTCATTTTGTATCCGTAGATCCTCGTAGTGTAAATCCCTATATTTGGGACAGAAGTGTGACCGTATATCCCAGCTGGGTGGGTTAGAGGGGAGTAGAGGGAAATATGCAAATATGTTGAATATTTCAACTCAACACGTAAACACCAATTATAGGGAAACATCCATCTCAACGTCGACCTTTACTGGCTTCTCGGCAATCCTGGCTTACATACCAAACTCCGTGACTGAGGTATTGCTCAGATTCTTTCCATATCTGCCGAACAAGAACAACCAACTCGAAACTCTGCCATTACTATATTCCTGAATCATATTTACCGCAGAAATACATCTACTCACTGCCAATTAATATTAATTAATATCTTTATAATCAAAAATATGATGTTACACATATTTCTATTGTAGTTGCCAAAACTGCAAACTTCAAAATCATGACTATTCGAATCTATATCAAGCAAGGTCCGTGTCGAAATACCGATAGCCGAAATTCCGAAATCCCGAAGGGGACAATATCCCGTTAGGGACAAAATCCCGATAGGCACAAAATCCCGATAGGGACAAAATCCCAACAGGGACAACATCCAGATAGGGGCAAAATCCCGATAGGAACTAAATCCCAAAAAGGACAAAATCCCGACAAATTAAACAAGAAAATAAACAACCTAAATTGTCTTCCCAATATCGTCACATCGCGAGAGACCTATACTGCGAAGGTATCAGAAACGCTCCAAATTGACTAAATTCCTTCTTATATGAAACTTATATTAGTGTTTATATTGAATATTTTCCCATGTGGATGGATTATCTGTGCCGAGATTTCGGCTGTTGGGATTTAGGCTTTCGGAATTTTGTCTGCAACGAGCATTCAGCAGAAGCAACTCGTCGTGTAGGTAAGCCATCAAAACTTCACCGAACTGTGAATCCGGACACTGAATCTATTCCTAAGTCACGTTTCCTAATTCTGCACAAGTCGGTAAATCCCCTGATGGCAGTGAGGATATATGACATCAGAAATTAAAGCTCCTAAAATAACCATTTAGGCAAAAAATACTATTTTCCAAGCACTAATATATATTTCTCAAGCTATATATAGAATACTAACAGGAGGGAAATAACCATTTTCCTTTTCCTGGATATTTAAAAAAGGCTTCCTCTTTTAAAAAAACACCTCTCTCTACATTTTTGAAAATTTCTTAATTTCACCTTTGTCTGCATTTGGAATTCAACAAGAAAGAACGAGCAAACACCGTTACTTTTGAACAGTTTTTCAAGGAACTTTCTAATGAATATAGTGATTTTTAATTATTATTATACGTAGTACACGTTACCATGATAATCATAGTGGGTAGTAGTTAGAGACTGATTTTACTACAAGTGCACTACATGTCTACATATGTAGAAATCAGTTTGACATTTGAATTTTCATCACAGTAAGAGCAGTAGAAGTTTGTATTATGTATAAAAGAAACATTCGTGCTTTTAAATCCTTTCATTTTATATGTATAGATGGCGCGTTATTGCTTTGTGTTAATTTATGCCTAACTGGCCTTGTCTTTATTGTTTGCGGAAGAGCATTGCTCGATGCAAATATTTGAATGTAATTCTACTGTCCTATAAGCGTATGTCCATAGTTTTCTTGAAAACCATTTCTGAGATTCCATCCTTCAGTGTAGCATATAAAATCAGAATGATCCAATACAATATTTGAGCTCTTAGAAGCGGTCTGGTGGATTAAATTGGCGAAACCGCTGGGAGGGTTCACCACTAATGAGCCAAGCCCTCCCAATATATTTTTCATCGCAGTAAGGGCAGTAGAAGTTTGTATTATGTATAAAAGAAACATTCGTGCTTTTAAATCCTTTCATTTTATATTAATTTACAAGTGTAACAATAGCTACGTTTGATTATTTGCACTCACTGGTGGACAGTTGAACTTGTATGCAATAATCAGGGATTATTGAAGCTATTTTTTCTTCAAAAATAAAAAAAAAAGATGTCCAATGCGAGATTCGACCCTGGGTCGACCCCTAAGGAGATTGACAGTCACTGAAACGTCGGAAAGTAAATAAACAATTGGCTGAGATGTACCCATGTATTTTCCAAACAAACTTCTAATCAGCAAATTATCTTCAAAGCAATATTTTATAGAAATATAAAAAGTCTGACAAAATTGTTCAGAAAAAGGAAAAATAAAAATCAGTTAAAAATTTTATTTTAATTTTGAATTCGCAAGCTTTCGAGCAAATACACCTATCCCCCGATTTACACGGTAGATACGTTCCTGAGAAAAACGTGTAAATCGGGGGATAGGTGTACACAGAAATAAAAATAAAATGCATTGACAGGTTAAAATATATAGTCAGCACATAAGCTCGGGATTCCTCGTGAGATGTGTACACAGCGCATGTGTTCAATCACAGTAGCATTTAGTATAGTGCGATAAAAACAAAAAAAAAAAACGTATTTGGAAAACCGTGTAAATGAGAAAACGTGTAAAACAAGTACCGTGTAAATCGGGGGATAGGTGTATACTGGTCTTCAACGGGCTTATACTCTATTGAAGAACAGTATATTTACTCGAAAGCTTGCGAATTCAAAATTAAAAGAAACTTTTTACCTGATTTTTATTTTTACTTTTTAAAATAATTTCTGGGTAACTATTGCTATCATAAAAATAGTTTAGAATATCAAAAAGGTATAGCGCTAAATGTTGTTTCGCCGAGAGATGACGCAAAGATGATGATAACAATGGTATTATCATCATTTCTTCTGAGGATTTGAAGAAGGCCTTACACACGCAATTAATACAATTGAAAGGAGCGCCATCTGTAGTAGAAAATTGGAAATAATTAGCGCTAAATACCTCCACCCAGAATTACTCAACAATACCGGATACATAAGATAATACAGACCAATACGGTATCAGAGCAGTCTGGAATATTAAACTGGCGGAACCGCTAGAAGGGTTCACTACTGATGAGCCAGGCCTTCATAACATCTTAGATCGCAGTAAACGCAGTAGAAAGTTGTTTATTAAAAAAAAAAAGAGAAAAATAATCACAAATTAATTTAAATTAAATTTCAAATTATCATCGACTTAATTGGTCCTAATTAAAATATAGATAGTATTGGCGCTGCGGGCGACATTACAAGGTCGAGGAACCAATAAAAGATTGCGGTTTTTTAGGAAGAAAACAGGCAATCAGACGTCTATGGCAAAAAATCCCCTGGAGTTACGTAATAAGTTGACTTGGCCAAACATCTCCTCCCCGCACTATTTTAGCCGGCCTTCGGTCACCAAGGTCTGGACGGACTCTTGAGCCGTTTTGGCTCTTCGTGAAGATATCAGGACAGTAGAGCAGTAAATTCTGGCGGTTTAGGTGATAGTTGAAGTAAAATTAATCAAGTTTTCAGGGAAAAGTATCTTTTCAAAACATTTTAATTCTCTAGCTTAAATATAACTCATGTTCTATTGGCGAATACCAGGTTTTCTACTGTAGAAGGAGGTTCGTGCCTGAAAACTAGAGAATAAAAAGGTTTTGTAAAGTCACTTTTCCTTGAGGAATGATTGATTTTACTCAATATTGGTACAAAGGGTTGTCTTATTGAATAGGTGATGTTTGTTGATATTTGTGACAGAAATGTCATTATTGTAGGTTGGGTTTATTTGGAAGGTCTAGAGAATAGCTCCCATGTTTCTAACCTTAACTTAACCTAACCTAAACTGAGCCTAAATTAAACCTAACTTAGCCGTATACCTAAAACTAACATAATTTACCTAAACTCATTGTAAATTGAATATAACCTAAACAACGTAACCGACCCAAAAATCAACATAAACTGAGAGAGAGAGAGACATTGTTCTTTTAATTACATATTTACGGGTAGAAAATTGAATTCCCGGTGTTTCTTGGGGGATCCTCTTCTGGGAGCTCTATTTGGGGGGCATTCATAGAGAGAGAAAAAACTTAACCTAACCTAATCTAAACTCAAGCTAAATTAAACCTAAACTTGCCTGACCGTACCAAGACTCAATTTAACCTAGTATAAACTAACCGTACCTAAACTAGCCTAAACCCAATCTAAAATTAAGCTAACCTAACAGTACCTACACATAACCTAACCTGACATAAATTGAACCTAGCAATGTTACATTACGTTAACAACTTCACACCAGATTAAGGTGAGTGAACCAGGGAGCTGGTCCCGATACCTCCCGATTTATTTAAAGCTAAATATTTAAACATGGCAAGATCTTTCAACTTTCAATCGCCAACGCTGCAGCGATCACCTGTCACCATTTTTAAGGTTAAAAACTCTAACATGGCGTTAAGATATGTGTTAGATTAGTTGTGTTAAAACATTAATACTTTATTAACACATTAGCTGTTGAGTTAAAATGGTGTTCAAACTGAGGAAACAAATACTTGAATAATCTAGAATTTCATATGAAAGATAGTAAAGGTTTTACATTTAGTTTGGCATTTCTCAGTTTTACCTAGGTGTATATTGTGGTTTGCTATGTGTTGGTAGTATATTCATACCTCGATAATTTGACATTGGTGTAAAAATCGTATTAAAAAAACTTTACCTTTAAAATGGGAAACGACACTAAATAAAAGTTGAAAAGTTGAAATGTTTTTATTTCTTTAGTTTGAATGTTGAATTAATTGTTATAGGTTTCTCTCTGTATTCTTAGTTCTCTTCTCTTCAATTACTCTGTAAACTGGCGAATCCTTTATAGGACGAGAGGTCCTCAATAAAGGCTTTTGTTGTTGTTGTTGAATTAATTGTAAACGTTAAAAAGAAAGAGCTATCCAAGATAATTTCACCGAAATATATTTTTGTAGAAAGAAAGACTAAATTGTCACACATCTTCACCACTTTAAACTCATTTACTATTGACGTTTCAATAACTGGTTGTCACCTTTATCAAGTCACAATTGGAAAATATTTAGGTAAAGTTAGGAGCAACTACTAAATGCTACACACGGTTCACTAGAATATCATTGTCACATATAGAAGCAGAATCGTCCAATACAGAATTAGAGCTCTAGAACCATCTGTTAGACTAAATTGGTGAAACCGCTGTCAGAGTTCACCACCAATAAGCTATGTCCTAGGCCAGAGGTCGGCAAACTGCGGCTCGCGAGCCACATGTGGCACTTTGGATGTGAAACTTCTTTATATAATTCCATACGTATATATTATTTATGCGAGTACTATTTATTGTTGGCAAGAAAAATGTTGTGGCTCTATAAGAACTTTTAAATTTTGTAAATTGTAATTTTTGACTCTACCGACTCAAAAGTTTGCTGATCCCTGTGACAGTAAAATATTTTGGATATATATAAAAGGGCGTACCTGGATCTGTAAAGAAAAAAAAATTTTTTTTTTTCTTAAAATATTTCGAGAGATTGCTCTCGATTGCTTTTTTTTCTTTACAGATCCAGGTACGCCCTTTTATATAATCTTAATTAATGGATCGCCTTTTGACTCAAAGTAAAATATTTGTTTTATTTGTAAAAGAAGCATTCGTGCTCAATAACTCCCCCATTACCTGCTTAATTGTACAGCCCTTGATGCAGAGAGGAAGGCCCTATATCAACAAATTAAATGTACCAACATTTCACCCTAGGTATTTCTTTCAAAAATATCAGCAAACAAATCTGAGGCAATAGCTTACTATAATTTTTTTAGATCATCATTATGTAAGGACCAGTCAACAAGTGAATGACTTTGAGACGAAGAGTAAAGCCAGTTCAATTTCTATCTTACTACCTATGTAAATAACACAATTATTATCTTACCCAATTGGGAGAATCTGTATGGGGCAAGTCCCTAATAAAGGCTTTGTGTGTGTATGCATTCGTGCTCAATGTAGTTTAATTTCTTAAATATTATCTTTATCTTTGCTTTTCAACTATAAATTGTTACGACGAGAAAGTTCGGTATCGCCGTGGTTGTCAGCAGGGTAAGTTCGACCACATGTGTTCACCCCAGGAGTAGCTGAGGGAGACGGACCAAGTAAAGACGGAAGAAGCCCAGCTGACGGCCAGGAGTGAAGTCGCTGTTGTTGACTGTTGGATGATGTATATTACTCCATAACACCCGAAGGTAAATAAAGAACAGTCGAGAACAGAGATCCTTACCGATCCCTTGTGCTTATTTGGCTATCCTTAACACAGCGGCAATGGCGTAACAATGTACAGTATAACCTCTCTTTAGCGGACACCCCACTAGCAAACACCTCTCTACAAAGAACAGTTTTCATTTACAAAATTACCATTTTTACTATTTAGCAACTCTCTGGTAAGAGGACATCTCTCCCTAAAGGACACTTTAACTCTGCAATTAGGTATCATTTACAGGGATGTTGTTCTACTGTATTTGAAAAACTAAGAAATCTATATGAGAAACCATTACACAGATAACTATATATGTGGCCACTTTACAGTTCAAATGAAGTAAACTACTGTGATACACCACGTTCACTCTGGTCGTCTTTTTCCTGTAGAAGATGGAAGCTCGAAAGCTCGTGGTTTAAGTTAATAAAAGGAACTTATTATCAAAGGATTTTTAACGTTATTTATATAAGTAATATTGTAATTTATTACGATGGGCTCACTGATGGTTGTTGTCGTGTCCAATGAAGAGTCTCAGATGTCTCCATGCATCTCGCTCAGGAATGGTAACTACCCTTTATATAATTTGAATGCTGGGGTATGATATAACACAGGAAAGTTTTTTAATAAATACTATTTGTGAATTCTGATCACACACTGTGGCATATAAATACTCACTCAATTATAAACCGCACCTGTAAAAAACAGGATCTCGACAAAAGGTAATTATTTCGGATGACAGCCGCGTGCACAGAATTTATCTTGCTGAACGCACCCACACAGAGCTGCTTGAAGAAATAGGAATCAAGATTGTGTCTGGAGCCTGTCTAGAAATCCATACGTCTATCTACACTCATGGACAAAACTTAAGGAAGTTGTACCTTTTAACATGTATATCGGGATTGAGACAATAACTCTGAAAGATATTACAGTAACCTTTATTGAAGAAACACGAGATAACCAATATACACTCATGGACAAACGTTGTACCTTTTAGCATGTATATCGGGATTGAGACAATAACTCTGAAAGATATTACAGTGACCTTTATTGAAGAAACACGAGATAACCAATATACACTCATGGACAAACCTTGTACCTTTTAGCATGTATATCGGGATTCAGACAATAACTCTGAAAGATATTACAGTGACCTTTATTGAAAAACACGAGATAACCAATATACACGCATGGACAAAACTTAATAACGTTGTACCTTTTAGCGTATATATCGGGATTGAGACAATAACTCTGAAAGATATTACAGTGACCTTTATTAAAGACACAAGAGATAATCAATATACACGCATGGACAAAACTTAAGAACGTTGTACCTTTTAGCATGTATATCGGGATTAAGACAATAACTCTAAAAGATATTACAGTGAACTTTATTGAAGACACACGAGATAACCAATATACACTCATGGACAAAACTCAAGGAGGTTGAACCTTTTAGCATGTATATCGGGATTGAGACAATAACTCTGAAGGATATTACAGTGACCTTTATTGAAGACACACGATAACCAAGTGTGAAAAAAATTGCCTCTGTCTCCTTAAAAAAACAGACGACTGGCGATATAAAAAGACTTTCATCTTTCAGAAATCCCAGGTATCACAGCACTAAGAGGGGATATGACCTACCGTCATATCATGCTGGAAATATGGATGTCCAGGTGTTCATTTGGGATTAAAGTCCATTCATGTTCAAGAGAAGTTGTCCTGGATGGTTATTGGTAGGTCCTCCTCCACTGACACCATGTTCTTTGGGACCTCGCCGGCCATTCTATTCTGCTATATGTTTATAAAAATATTCGAAAAACCTTTCACAATATGATACATTAGCGCGCCATCTGTTATGGAAACATACTTTCTACTGTAGAACGACATTTATCCCGCATGTGTTTCTTTTGAACGAAAAATCGAAATTCATTTTAAGGAGAAATAACGATTATTTCTAACCTTATGGATGAAGAATGAAAGGATGAATTGTGACGAGTAATGATAAACGGAAAAATAAAAGTGTCCTAGGGATGGAAATCGAACCCACAGTGTTCTGCTTACCAGGCAGATGCCATGTCCACTAGGCTACCCTGGACATATTTTCCGTTCGTAAATATTATATGAATTAATTTATAATACAATATAATGCAGCTTATGATTGTAGAACGAAGTTTCGTTCAAAAGAAACATTTGCGGTATAATTGCCAAACTTCGTTCTACAATCATAAGCCGCATTATATTGTATTATAAATAATATTCTATGAAATATATTTATTAAAATAAAATTTAGCGGAGAATAAACTGCGGTTTTCGACAGCAACGAACAAGGATCGAATCTTATATTGGGCAATTTTTTTTCTAAAGAAAAATTTGCTTCAATGGCCTCCGATTCTTGAAAATTCCCAACCCTACCAGTGGGTGCAAGTATTCAAACAGCTATGGCTTACTTATAAGTGCAGAATTCGAATTGCATTCTACATGCGTAGACATGTGGTACGTTAAGATTAAAAGCAGTCGCTTACTACCCAACGTTATCGTGTACCATATAGACTTGGAATATAATTTTATGAAATATATTTAAACTTAATCCATTAGAGAGATATTCCAAACAGTATGTTTATCACCACAGAAACTACTGTATCTTGAAGATAAATTTGTGTAGCGCATTCATAGTTATTGGAAATAAGAAACTTCGGTCAAGAAATTTGCTTTTATTTTATCAACGTATCGACAAAATTCATTTGTCCTCTTCAGGAAAATAAAAATTAAAGCATTTGGAAAGGCGTTGAGAATAAGAATAATAAAGATTCATGAGATTTCTGGCTGAAAGGTTATTTTAAGAAACTATGGTAGTCAGCATGTGCTTCGTGTTTCATCCGAATTGGATCAGCGAGTTAGGAAGATGTGGAAGATGCTGTGATTTGAGCCATATGTAGGAACAGAGTCCTGGTGAGTTGAGAATGTAGCAAGGTCCATGTTGGCCAAACTTGGACAGCTTGTGGAGAACTCCCGATGATATTCCTCGACAGAGCCGACAGTGGGCTACCTAGACAGAAGTCTGTACGCCTGTCATAATATAACTGTTGTTATTTTCTTGAATGTTTCAATAATTTTGACTAAGGATTCCATAGTTTGTCAAGGTTTTAAATTTAAAGTATTTCTAGAATACAATAAAGTATTTCCTCTATTCTCACATTATACAACCATCACTTCTCGCCATCTATATAGGCAAAAGAATATTTATATAACTTTAGCTCTTCATAGTCAAAAATCTATATTTTCCCAAATATAATTAAATATATTTTATTTTGAAAATAGAGTAATCCATATTTAATTCATTAGATAATAAAAGGCATATATTAAGGTTGGCATATATTAAGGCCTCGATAAAGGTTGGCGTTCAGCCAGCCGAAATATTGGCAAAATAAATATTTTATTAAATCCAATATATGCCTTTTATTATCTAATATATTTTTATGTAAAAAGTAATAAAAATAAAGAGCAGATGTCGTGATATTAAAAATGAATAAAGACATATCCTCACTACTCAGGATATAGGGATATCTATTCTTAATATCAACAGTTTACAATTTTTAAGATATATATTTAAATATTTTTTTGAAAATAGAGCCAATCCGTATTTAAATCTTCAGGTAATAAAAAGTCATATGTTGGAAGAGGCTGTAGTGTGTCGGGCCAAAGGTAAGTACAGTAAAATCTCCACGAGAGGACCCTCGCGCTAAAAGACACATCTCTACAAAGGATAGTTTTCATTCCCAAAATTTACATTTTTACTATTTTGCAACTCTCTGGTAAGAGGAAACCTCTCCCTAAAGGACACTTTGGCTCAACAATTAGGTGTCCTTTACAGAGAGGTAGTTCTATTGTAGTCTTCAGTAAGAGGACACCTCTCTACAAAGGACAGTTTTCATTTGCAAAATTTCCATTTTTACAATTTAGCAGCTCACCGGTAACACCTCTCCCTAAAGGACACTTTGAATCTACAATTAGGTGTTGTCCTTTACAGGGAGGTAGTTCTACTGTAGGGACAAATATATATATTTTTTCAATATTGTAATATATGCATTTTTATAATTCCTATCCCCATTTTCCCATCTCTGGACACTTTTATTTTTCCGTTTATCATTACTCTTCACAATTCATCCTTTCATACTTCATCCCTAAGGTTAGAAATAATCGTTATTTCTCCTTAAAATAAATTTCGATTTTTGGTTCAAAAGAAATACATGCGGGATAATTTTCAAATGTCATTCTATATGCATTTTTATTTCATAAATATTGTTAAATATATCCAATTGATTAGATAATAAAAAGGCATATATTGGATTTGATAGAAGATTTATTTTGCCAATATTTCGGTTGGCTGAACGCCAAGCCTTTATCAAGGCATTACATTTTTGTATACACAAACTCAGCGCCGCATAGTGTTATAATATCACAGTTGAAATAATTATTTTTAAAAAAGTAGGTGGAGGAAATTGTGCAAGCAAAAATATTTTAAAAAGTTACAATCAGAATAAGTGTGATAAAGGTTTGGCGTTCAGCCAACCGAAATATTGGCAAAATAAATCTTTTATTAAATCCAATATATGCCTTTTTTATCTAATGAATTAAATATGGATTGCTCTATTTTCAAAACAATATCCAATTGAGCAATATGCTTTATGTTATTGCCTCAACATTTCTGTGAAAAGACATTCTATTGCTTTCCAATTTGATATGCATGTCTCAACCTAATATTCCAGGCATCCTACCTTGGCTATACTTGGGATGTTTCACCAACAACATGGCAGACATTTATACTCTAGACAGACGACCTGGATTGATGAACTGTGGAAACATCTGGCAATGTGATTGATCCTTGACGTCACCAGATTTGACGATGTTTTAATAAGCTTTAATTGAACATCTTTTGATTTATTTTTATCTACTCCCATACTACTTTAAAAAATTAAAATTTTATACACACATCCAATAACATTGCAATGTGTACAGAATTTGAACTTCTATGTGAATCTCTGCAATCCGTTTATTTAGACTGGAATAAATTTAAATTGTTTAATAACGGAAGCTGATATATTTATTTATTCTTTTTTTAGAAAATATTCAATTGTTGGTTGTGGAAATAGGGATTTTTTTTATTTAACAGTTTCAAAGACACGCCATATCCACAATTAGGATAATTGCGTGTAAATATGAAATTATATACAAATCATCATGAAATTAACATAATTAAACATTGGGAAGCACGCAAATTACATATTCGATGTCAAATTCTGCATATAGTAATTAGAAATAGTAGCTTGAAATATTTACACATGTGTACACAAAATTGTCATTTATAACAGTTAGAACAACGTGTAGACTAAGTAAATTAATCACATCCAATAATCATCCCTGAGTTTCCAGGTCCCATTGATTAATGTGTTGGAATTTCATAAAGATATTTTGCTTATTTTCAAAAATAAATATTATTATATATTTATTTAACCCAGTAGGTTCCTGGAGCCACCACGTACAGAAGTCACCCGGGCTGACATCTTCTTGGTTTGATATACAATGTCAGTGGAAGTCCAATTACTGAGGAATTGCATTGCAGTTTTATTTCTTAGGAGATTCAATTATTAGTCAGCTAAACGCCGTGAGGCTGTGTGGTGATTATCTTGTTGTTACATCGCATTTGGATAGGGAGAATATCTCAGTAGTCAATCCGCAGGTCGAGGTGAAAACATACAGTCCATATTAAGCTCTGCCGAAAGATAGTCAGCATCTAAAACAAAGGTTAAGGAGCTACACGGATTTCCAAACTATTACTGTGAGGATCCAAGCTGCAACATACTAAGGTTGATGATCCCTAAGAAGGTGGACATCCGTTGGAAGGTTGGGTAGATGAAGACATTATTGTATAGTGGTTGTTAAGAACAAAGTCTTTACGACAGTACGGGGGAAGTACACTATTCTCTGGACCAAAGTCTTTACAATAGAATAGAAAAACATTATTGAATGCTTTCGATAAGGAGGTGCCTTTTTTCTTTCTTAACTTATACATCTTATTACAATATCACATTTGTACAGTTTTTCAAAATCAATATAGTTATATTAAGATGCATTAGCGCGCCATCTGTTATGAAAATTCGAAACTATTATAGACGTGTATGATTCTTTTAAAAATAAAACAATTTCTACTGCCCTCACTGCAATAGAAAAAATTAATGGGAAGGCCTGGTTCATCAGTGGTGAACCCTCCCAGCGGTGTCGCCAGTTTAATCTACCATACCGCTGTTATATTGCATTTTTCGATTTTTTTTTTTTTTTTTTGCAGTGATACTGATGCTAGACTCTTGGAATGGGTATTTTAGATGAACTATGGACATAAGCTAGTTATACAGTTAACTAGAAGTTATACCACTAATTGTTCACACCTGTTGAAGAGGGGTATGTTAGACCGAAAGCTGGAAAAATACAATTATACAAGAAAGTAAGCCCTGGATTCCTTGACTAAAATCTTCACCACAGAACAGCGGAATGTGAGCTGTCTGGACCAGAGCAAAGACACCGAGATAAAGTGACCACAGACACAATGAACTTATTGGTGGCTGCAGACAACATGTGACCTTGGCCTGACTTGACCTCTGGTTGAAGGAACTGCAGACGTTCTGTGATCGCTTCTTGCCAATGGATATCTTAGTTACTCGATGCAACCACTTTTTATTTTATTTCAATTTAAAGTGCTATGTTCCCCTAGGGACACTTACGCTGTCATACATGTATGCCTTTACATTTGTCTATACATACATGACATAATAAAAATATGATTTTTATTATTCATAAAATAATTAAAATTCTATAATCACAGAGTTAAATTTTAAAATGAAAAGGAATCCTTAACAAAAGGAATATAACCTCATTTTTATTTTTATTGTAAATAGATAATAATAACATTGTTAGTTGTATGTATGCAAAAACTGTTTGTTTTGAAAAATAATCAAAAATAAATAAATACAATTTTGGGACAAAAGTTATCATTCATTTTTACCATCCACGACTGCATGAATTGGTAACGTACCTAGAATATACGTCTTTTTTTATGACATACATATATATGAAAAAATATTACAAATGTGATATTGTACTGGGATAAGGTGCATAAATTATGAAAAAGGCATCTTCTTATCGTGCAACTGAAAGTTGCTGATGGCTTGCGCCATCTATCGGAATAAATATCAACCATTCTCGTTGATTTCTAATTATTCCAGAATTGGCCAAATACCCATTCTTAATTCCCAATCCAAATACCAATTTTTTATTCGTTGAGGTACAGCTTGCACCACGCTGATGAGGGCCAACAGCCCGAAACACGTCCGTGGTTAGCTTTTCTTGATTAGTCAAGAATGGGTATTTGGCCAATTCTCGAATAATTAAAAATTAACGAGAATAGTTGATATTTATTCCGATAGATGGCGCAAGCCATCAGCAACTTTCAGTTGCACGATAAGGAGATGCCTTTTTCATAATACATATATATATCTCTATATATATAAAAGTCAATTTCTGTCTGTCTGTTTCGCGATAAACTCAAAAACTACTGAACCAATTGGTACCAAATTTTGCATGTCGCTTTTTATAAACCTGAGGAAAATTTTCGGCTGCATTTTGATTAGTATTTTTGGCTATTTCTTTTTTTCATTTGAAGAACTTTTTTTTACGCGGACTAATCCGGAAAGGAATGAATACCTAAATATGGCCATTTTTTTTAAAGCATCGGTGGTTCAGTGGTAGAATGCTCGCCTGCCACGCGGGCGGCCCGGGTTCGATTCCCGGGGATGCATTTTTTTTTTACAATTTTTTAAAACTCATTTATATTATATATAATATAAATATATATTATTATATCAACTATATTAATTAAATCAAATACCTAAACACTAATATAATACAATTTTTGCCATCACACACACTTTTTTCCTGTAGTTTGTGTTACGTCTGTATTGCTATTCTATGGCACTTCTAATATTTATTATTGATATACTTTTAGTATGAAGGAAATTGCACCCAAGGGATTTCTCGGGCGAAGCCGGGTCACAATAATTTTAGGCCGTGAATAGAATAGTCATATGATATTAACAATGAGAAAGAGAGAAAAAATCACTTTTATAAAACATTTTTTAAAATGGAATTAGGGCTTGAACATCTTTTGTCTTGAAATCTCGTGGCCCAGTTTTATCGATATAAAGAAACGAATTTTTATATTTATACAATTCTCGTGTCCTGGGTATCTGAAAGATTGTATCGCGGGGAAATACCTTTGTTCGTAAAAACCTCATCACCAACAAAGATTTCCATGAAATAATTTACATTTTAAACAAATTTTCAATGCATTAAATCACTAGGTTTAAGAGAGGAAAAAAGACATATCATTATTAAGCCATCAGCAACTTTCAGTTGCACGATAAGGAGATGCCTTTTTTCCTTTCTTAATTTATGCACCTTAGTACAATATCACATTTGTACAGTTTTTCAAAATCATTATAGTTATATTAAGATGCATTAGCGCTCCTTCTGTTATGAATATTAGAAACTATTATAAAAGTATGATTCTTTTAAAAATAAAACAATTTCTACTGTCCTTACTGCAATGGAAAAAATTAATGGGAAGGCCTGGCTCATCAGTGGTAAACCCTCCCAGCGGTTTCGCCAGTTTAATCTACCATACCGCTGTTATATTGCATTTTTCGATTTTTTTTTCGCAGTGATACTGATTCTAGGCTCTTGGAATGGGTATTTTAGATGAACTATGGACTTAAGCTAGTTAGAGTTAACTAGAAGTTATACCACTAATTGCTCACTCTTGTTGAAGGGGGGTATCTTAGACCGAAAGCTAGAGAAATAGAATTATACAAGAAAGGAAGCCCTGGATGTTTTATTGATTTTATTCAATTATGAGTCAGGGGAGAAAAACGTTTAATTAACTTGGTAGATATGCAAATTATTGTAATTGCGAATTGTTGCCTATCATTGATCGCAAACATTTGTTTTTTTTTATTTATTTTAAGACATCAGTGTTCTTTACCTCACAATAGAGTTAATCTCTAATTCGAATTAGAGAAAACAAAGTCATTAGAATTTGAGCTTCAGAATGTCTTCATAGTAAACGCTGTTTACATCCAAATTTCGCTTTCTAAAAATCGGACAGATTCTTTCGATAACTATGTTGTTGTTAGTGTTTATAAAGTCGATTTCGAATTTTGGTAACAACATGTGCAAATATTCCACTTTTTTTATCAATTGGCCATAGATTTTTCTCAGCAGTGATTAATACAAAAAATGGATTGCCAGTGCCTTCTTGTGGATCTCATGAAATAAAGTCCGCCCTAGACTGACGAGGGTCATTTGCCATAAACCATGGTCTCCAGGTGAACGTTTATCAGTTTTCCTTAGCTGGTGTTGTGGTTTTGTTACCGACCTGAGTCCGGTAGTTTACGGCGGCGGTCAATAGATGGCGTCAGGTTTTGGCGTCATTTTGACGAGGAAGGTGTACTTTAGCTTTGTATAAAAAAGAATTGCTATAGTCTGAATTATCGTGTTTCAAAGAGTCCTTTAATGTCCTTACATCCCTATATCTGGGGATGGCCAAACGCTTCTCTTCTCCAGTTGGTAGCCAGAGAAACAAGGCGGGCCTTGGATTCCATTCAAAATGCAAAACGTCCCAAAGGCCGCAATTAAGCCAATTACTGGTGTCGCCATTCGAGGCTATTTTCTTTTCTCTTTTTCACATCTGTCCCTTAACACGCATCGAACAAATTGGTGACAAAAAGTGACGTGTACTTTATTAGTATTTAAAAAACCTTTTCATTTTCTTTCCCCCCTTGTTTTACGTAATCTTTAATTTCTTCAGATGTTAATAGGAAGTTTTCTCTTTGTGGGAATGTTTATCTGAGTGATGACGTTCTCTCTGTCTGTCTGTCCCTCCGTCTTCCTGTCCGTCCATCTGTCTGTCTGCCCGTTTTTCTTCCTGTCTGTCTGTCAGTCCGTCCGTCTGTCTGTCTGTCTGCCCGTTTTTCTTCCTGTCTGTCTGTCTGCCCGTTTTTCTTCCTGTCTGTCTGTCAGTCCGTCCGTCTGGCTGTCTGTCCCTCCGTCTTCCTGTCCGTCCATCTGTTTATCTGTCTGCCCGTTTTTCTTCCTGTCTGTCCGTCTGTCTGTCTGTCTGCCCGTCCGTCTGTCTGTCTGTCCGTCCGTCTGTCTGTCTGTCTGCCCGTTTTTCTTCCTGTCTGTCCGTCCGTCTGTCATTCTGTCTGCCCGCTTTTCTTCCTGTCTGTCCGTCCGTCTGTCTGCCTGTCTGCCCGTTTTTCTTCCTGTCTGTCCGTCTGTCTGTCTGTCCGTCTTTCCGTCTGTCAGTCTGTCTGTCTGTCTTTCCGTCTGTCAGTCTGTCTGCCCGTTTTTCTTCCTGTCTGTCTGTCCGTCTGTCTGTCTGTCGGTCTGCCTGTCTGTCTTTCCGTCTCTCTGTCTGTCGGTCTGCCTGTCTGTCTGTCCGTCTGTCTGTCTGTCTTTCCGTCTGTCTGTCTGCCCGTTTTTCTTCCTGTCAGTCTGGCTATCTGTACATTTGTCCGTCATTTAGCGAGCTAATAAAAACAAAAATTGTTTTCACCTTTCATTTTTGTTAATGTTTTGGAAGCATTTGTTATTTTGTGAAAAAATGTTACAAAAGTAAAATAGTACTGGGATCAGGTGGGTAAATTAAGAAAAATGCATCTCCTGATCTTAAAACCAAAAATTGATGATGGCTTGTGCGATCAGTCGAAATAAATATCAACTAATTGTTGAATTTTAGCTAATATTATGGAATAATTAAAAAATAAACGATTAGTTGATTTATTCCGACAGATGGCACAAGCAATCAGAAACTTTTAGTAGCACGATAAGGAGATGTATTAATTAGTTATTTTGTCAACACTTGTGTAGAATATATATTTGCCTTGTTACGTCGACTGTAACCTATTAAAGCACCGTCTCGTGTAAAACAATAGAAGTTTTGCATTGATAGTTACGTTTAAACACGATTAGGGTTTTATCACTATACAGGACTCAATAATGTGAAACGTGTAATGTTCAACATCCGTGCACATGTGGATAGGAACAGCCTTGGCGTCCAGGAAGCCAATTTGTACCAATCGAGGTCAATTTCTCCCTTTTCTCTCAATACTGAGATTTGACAAAAATGTTATTATATGGTCTAAATTCCAGTCGTAAATATTTGCAGCGTGTCTTAAAGGAGAAATCGTTCAAGACATGGTATAAATATTTAGATCACGACATATAACAACATTTTCCTCAAATCCAGTATTGAGAGAAAAGGGAGAAATTGACCAATGGGAGAAAATAAAACATTTTGGTAAGTTCGCGAACCTTTTATTTGCCAGTAACTGTTTTGAACTAAAAAAATAGTGGCTTCAAAAGATTATGAATTAATTATAAATAAAGAATTTCAAAAATCACAGAGTTTAGTTAGAACAGAATTGATGGAAGCATTCAAAGTGAGCAAGTACCAGGCTGTGTGGTGAATGGTGAAGAAAAGTCGCGAGATGCTAATTCTAGTCTAGAACATTCTATAGAGTAACCCAGCGGTTTCGCCAATTTAATCCACCAGACCGCTTCTTTAGAGCTCTAATACTGTATTGGATCATTCTGCTTATATATGCAACACAGAAGAGTGGAATCTTAGGGATGTTATTTAAGCAAACTATGGACATAAGCTTTTAGAACAGTAGAATTACTTTTAAATATTTGCATCGAGCAATGCTCTTCCGCAAACAATAAGTAAAAGACCAGTTAGACATAAATTAATACATAGCAATAACGCGCCATCTATATAATACAAATGAAAACATCAAAATCACGTTTTGGTGTTTTCATTTGTAAAATTATAGAGTTCACAGCCCAAGTGTAGTAAGAAAGATATCCCTGTACAGCATCCTACACTCTGAGTAACTCCATCCTCCAGGACAACTCGCTCATATCCGCTCATCACCAAGTTCCAGATATTTCAGGAAGTTGCGCGGACTTCCTCCATGCCTCATTGCTCTGGGTAAACAATGAGCTGACACTGTGACCAGATCTATTTATTACTCATTCTATTTGTTTCGAAATATTTCGAACGAAACTCTATTTGCAAATGCCTTATATTGTAAAATGCTATGTATTAATTTATTCCTAACTGGCCTTGTCCTTATTGTTTAGGGGAGAGAATTGCTCGATGCAAATATTTATATGTAATTCTACTGTTCTAAAAGTTTATGTCCATAGTTTGCTTAAATACCATTTCTAAGATTCCATCCTTCAGTGTAACATATATAAGCAGAATGATCCAATATAATAAATAAATCGGTGGATGAGAGGGTAACACGCTCGATTCCCGACAGTCATGAACCGGGATTGGATTCCGCGTTAAAATTTGTCTAATATGAGAATAACCTTCACATATATTATTCACTGTTTCAATTATCATGAACTAGGTTGCTCTTGCTGAGCGGTACCTATTAATGTGAATTTGAACGAGGTTGAACCAAGATCCAATATAGTATTGGAGCTCTAAAGAAAATATCTGGTGGACTAAATTGGCGAAAATAAAGTAGCTAATCCTCGTTTTGGTTGAAACACAGTTAGACTTTCATGATTATCAATCCCAAATGTTCCAATTCCAGATGGTTGAAATCTCCAATTTCACAGAAAGAGTTCAGCATAAATCAAATCAAAACTGCACAGATCAAATTGAAGATATAGTTTGCCTGGCTGGTATTCAGATGTTTTACAAAGACAACGGACAGAGGTATCTTCAATGTATCATATGTATTTAAGTGCAATTCTCAGCCTGCAACCCCAAAACACATTATTGACTATATTGACTCATCCATTGATGTTCTCTACTCATCCCCGGCAGACACCATCAACAGGCTTTACAAGCTTGATACCTTATTATGATTGAGTGGAGATAAGAAAGAAGTAGAAGATAAGTATTTAAAATATGTAAATAATAATTTATATATAAAATAATATTTATCATCAATGTATTAACGTGATACTCCTGTTGAAGGACTGACAAGTCCGAAAGCTTGAAGATAAAAAGTTGAACAAGAAATTTAGCCCTGGAAGCTTCATTTATTTTATAAAATTAGCTTTTTACCACGCTCCAGGAACCCAGGTTACCTCTATTTTATCTCTCTGTCTTTTTATCGATGTTTCAATAAAAACGTTTATCCTCGTCAAAACTGATGTAAAAGTTTTTTGATGAAATGAAATATCTTTCTGGCTGAAATTTCATAGGACATTTGACTTTAAATTCCTGTTCATCAATTCTTCAGAAATATCTATAATCAGCTTGTTTGGTAATTGAGGCATAGTCTGCACCACGGTGACGAAGGCTAACAGCCTGAAAAGCGTATCCAGTTATCTTTTCATTTTTTTAATTTCCCAAGAAATGATATTCGACCAATATTCAGTAAAATAATTGGCGCAATCAGAGATTAGTTGAGTCAAAGGGCAATCCATTGAATACATTTATACAAAAAAAAAAAACGTACCTGGATTCTGAGGAGAAAAAAAAAAAGAAAAAAAAAACAACGATTTCTAAAAATATTTCTAGGAATTGCTTCCTTTTTATCAATTTATTGCACAATAAACTTGAATGTAATTAGATTCAGGTTATTTACCTATTTATTTAACAAATTACTTTTAAGTTTATTGAGTAATAAGTAAGTAAAGATGTGTACCAATCCCTCGAAATATTTTGTGAAAAAAATGATTTTTTTCTTTCATAGATCCAGTGTGTTACGCCCTTTATATATATTGTAACAAAGTATATTTATTATTTTATTAACATATCATAGTATCATTTTTTATGTTTATATTTTGCTACTCTGTAAACTTCCCTCGTTGGTTATCTTTTGTTTATCACTCATAGTTTGTTCTTGCCTTAAATAAATTGCTGTGTCATCCCGAAGTTGGTCTTCCCTAATTTTCCACGTGGCAATATAAATATATTCATGGCCTTTTGACTCAACTAATCTTGGTTTGCCAATTATTTTCCTGAATATTAGTCGAATATACTTTCTTGATAAACAAATAAAATAAAAAGCTAACTGGATATACATTAGTTGGAATTTATTCCGATAGATTTCGCAAGTCATCAAGTAATTTTGAGTTTCAGGATAAGGAGATGCTATTTTCTTCATTCTTGATATTTCCAAAGAGACGAACTCCGTCCTTGCCGATCCCAAGCCCGGATGAAAAAGGAGGAGGGGGAGCAGTAAAAAGCTCACTAAAAAACCTGGGCTCAGCTGGCCCGGCTGATAGTACCCTGTAAGGGCTCCAGGTATACAGGATGAGCAGCGTTTGTACTCCATGTTAGGAGCAG
>CP092865.1:150242263-150279751 GCA_030710605.1 Cordylochernes scorpioides | reverse complement strand
GTAAGTACACCACATGTCTACACATTTGAAAAGCAGTTCAACTTTGCACTTACAAATGTGTCAGAGCCCCGTTTGTTTACTTGTCGTGGCATAGAATCAATAATTAAACAAATCGACAAGAGTCATGCTTCAATTTATTGTCTATTAATTAAATATTGACCAAAATTAAATAATTTTAAATAAGTATATATATATCTTCAATATTCTGTGTGTTATCAAAATTCGAAACTATTTTAAAGACGTATGATTCTTTTTGAAATTAAACAATTCCTACTGCCCTTACTGCAATGGAAAAATTAATGGTTGGGCCTGGCTCATCAGTGGTGAATCCTCCCAGCGGTTTCGCCAGTTTAATCTTGTTTAATTTCAAAAAGAATCTTACGCCTTTAAAATAGTTACGAATTTTTATAACAGATGGCGCGCTAGTGCATCATATTCTGTGTGTTATATTAAGAAAAAAATGATCTTAAAATATCCAAACATCTCGATATAGCTTAGATATGCTGCACTTCAGTTCACTCTCTATCCGAACCGAGGACAACTTGGAATGTCTACATTTCATATCGAGACCGCGCCTGAGAATTAAATACAAAACTTAAATAAAAATTAACCAGAAATTCACAAATATACATATAATATGAAATTTGAAATATTTTTTTGAAACGCTTAAGATTTCTTTTTAAATAAATCAATTTATCTACTGCCCATACTGCAATGATAAAATAATGGGAGAGCCTGGCTCATCAGTGGTGAACCCACCCAGCGGTTTCGCCAATTTAATCCACCATATTGCTGTAATATTGTATTTTAAAAGAATCATACGCATCAAAAATAGTTTAGATTTCTTATAACAGATGGCAAGCTAATACATCATATTTACATATAATACATCGTATATGCATATAATATAAAATCAAAAGATTCTTGTTATTGTAACTTGCTTAGAGATAATAAAGTTAAAGGAAGGATGACGTCCCCAGAGGAAGCCGGGACAACCTGGCGTCACAGAACTTCACAACAGGAAAACAGGGAACAGGAAAAATTCAACCATATCCCGATAGGAAGAGAAAGACTCCAACTAAAAGATTGAGCCGGGGAATGCTAAAAAAGACAGTTGGAAGGTGAACATCAAAGGAGATGTACTGGGCAGTACTGGAGCCAAGTCAGCACGTATTTATCTAGGAACGTAGCTTTTTGTCGCCACTAACCACTGACATGTTTATTTACTTCTCCATTTATACGCACATTACTATACATACATTTTCAAAATAACGTAAAAAATTTCGATCATACCAAATATTTTTCATCATTCATATTGCCACGTGGAAAATTAGGGAAGACCAACTTCGGGATGAGACAACAATTTATTTAA
This sequence comes from Cordylochernes scorpioides, assembly GCA_030710605.1. Taxonomy (NCBI): domain Eukaryota; kingdom Metazoa; phylum Arthropoda; class Arachnida; order Pseudoscorpiones; family Chernetidae; genus Cordylochernes; species Cordylochernes scorpioides. Next base: position 150,278,379 of record CP092865.1, on the reverse strand, counting down.
GGCAAGAACAAACTATGAGTGATAAACAAAAGATAAGAAAAAGAGGGAAGTGTACAGAGTATAGCAAAATATAAACATAAAAAATAATACTCTGCTAAAATAATAAATACTTTATTATAATATTGTTGGAATATTACACAGAGTAACAATGGCTATAGATGAGCTCGTGTTTGAAAAGGAACTTGTATATATATAATGTTTATTGTTTTTGTTGTTTTCACGTAAAACATATACCAAGATTTGTTTTCTATAATTGCTATTAATAATAAATAATATGTAAAGTTAAATTGGTTACGTCCTTCTTACTTACTTTAATTATATAACACGTATAACTCGAATTTAGATTCCAGAATGTTCTTCAGTCCCTTCATATGTTGTACGTTCACCATGGTTGTTACAATTTATGATGAATCATTTTTTGAGCTACCACATCCAAGGACGGAAGACACCAAACTACACACTCCAGGCACGGGAAGGTAGTCATGCCAATGAGGAACTCTAACAATGCTCTATACAGTAATTGGAATGTGTACAGTACATTAAATCACCATGTTGTCTCCCAGAATACATAAATGTAATGAATGAGTTGACGTATGTTGAGTTAGCCAGTATTGGAGTGAATTGAAGGACTCGACAAGAGACGGGAGTTTTAAAAGGAGAGCAATCACAACCGTGGAGCGGGAGAGAGATTTTAAAATATTTAATTGACATTATACAAGTCAATATGAGGCGCAAAAATATAACTTAAAAAAGAAAAACAAGGAAGTGGAGGAAGAGGATACTATTTACAATAGATAGAGTCCAGGAGACTCCCCCAACGACAGTCCTCCTCCAGACAGTAAAGAGGTTTTCACGCTCTCCCCTCACCTCAAGGCACAGAGAGAACTTGTGTATGGATGACTTGGCAGACGCCAGGAGGGCGTTGTCATTCAGCCCTTGGCCGAAGAGCCAGTAGCCCTGCAGGTCGGCTGTTTGATGTTAAAGGCCTCCCGGGGTCTGATGGAGCTGCAGGACCGGTGGGCCAACGTCAGGTCGCTAGAACCACAGACAATGCAGGTCTCTCGAGCAGAGGCCGGGTGTGCAGGATGGGGAAGAGCGTGTATGGCCAGTTTTTCTCCAATGTCGGCATTGTGCCCTGAGAAAACGCAGCGTCGAAGGGATGGCCAGCCGATAGTGATCGGAATGTTGACAAAGTCTTATCTCCAGTTCAGTAGTTGGACGATGGCAGAGTAGCCAGACGTGGGCGCTTATGCTTACGGCGGATGCTGAGGGTGACTAGGTGAGTGAACGAAGTGATCATCCCGTGCAGGATCACAGCTTCGCCTAGGTTATCAGCCCGGTGGGACCTTAAGAGTTTTTCTGCTAACAGCCTATTGCAAAGCTTTACCGCGCTGTGGCGTCTACTAGTGCACATCGTACTGAACGAGTGAGGGGTGACACAGGGCCATCAATACGTGCTCCCATCCACCGTGCAGTGGCTAGGAGGTCGGGTGGCCGGAGGAACCTGCATCTTCCGATGATGGCGAGGTCCCTGAGCTGGTGTGTTGGAGCTATCCGGTGGTCCAGCGCTAGGAAGTCCGAAACTGCTTCCCATATCTTCAGGAGTCTGCGACGTCGAGGTGGAAGCCATGTCCCGGATGGAAGGGGAGTTAACCAGGCCCCACTATCAGTGAGCCAAGAGTAGGCGTTGAGACTTCCAGACCTTTGCAATAGGCTGTTAGCAGAAAAACTCTTAAGGTCCCACCGGGCTGATAACCTAGGCGAAGCTGTGATCCTGCACGGGATGATCACTTCGTTCACTCACCTAGTCACCCGCAGCATCCGCCGTAAGCATAAGCACCCACGTCTGGCTACTCTGCCATCGTCCAAGCTCAGCTTGGACACCTTTCATACCCGCCAGTCTCAGCTGTGTGCCGACGTCGAGGAGGCCGAAGTCACCCACGGAGACAGGACGAAATCATGAAGCTCCGCTACAAAGTGTCGAAGACAGACTCAATGTATGTGGAGATTACATCTAGCGGTGTGTTGTTCCTTGAAGCTGCGGCGACCTCGTCAGACACGCGAGCTATATTCCAAGAGGAGGACAGTTTTAAACGTCTGCTCACGGCCCTGAGTGACATGCAGGCTGCGTCTCATCCAACTGTTGTCAAACTCTGTCACCAAATTGTCCTCCAGAGGATCCTTCTTGTTCAGCTAACTCTGGACACAAGTATCGACACAGATTTGTGGATCCTAAGTAGTCTGGCTCTCTCTGTCGCCATGATCGCTTGAAATTTATTTTTTACTCAACCAAATACACAATTGGGGATGGTAGGTTATAATACAAGGGACGTACACCACTCACGATCTCAACTGTATGTTTCAGAAAAGACAGACAACAAAGCGCCAATACGGAAGAACACCAAGCTATGGAAGATAAACCGCAAACTTTTGCCGATGAAAGGCCATTTCTTCTTCTACTATGGAGGTAAGCCATCTGGCAGGAAAATCTTCTGATTCTGACAATTCTCGTTCAATTTTTTAACGAATTTCTTTTAACATCTGAACAAATAAATAACGCTATAATACCTTGTCTCTTATGATTTTAAAACTTCTCTACTTATTGTATCTTTCCAAACCGGCATGACCTTTGTTCCAGCCCAGGCCGGGTTCTATGCCTTCAGCCCTATCATCGCCAAGAAGGCCGGGTTACCTGCGAGTGCCTTCGGCTTAATCTACAGCATCATGCCGTTCTTCGACATCTTCATTGCCCCCATCTTCGCCAGCCTGGCCGATAAATTCCGGTGCTGGAAGGCCATGTGCTATGCGTGCTTTGTGGTCATTGGTTCCACAAGCTTCCTGATCTACTTTGTGCCTCCCATTAAACATCCCGGCCTGGCTATCCTCGGCACAATGATTTGTGACACGGAGGCCCCACGTCTACTGCCCGCACCCAACTCCACCGTTCCCAGCTGTTCCCCAGCCCTGGATCGATGCCGTCTCGAATGTTATAACTGTTCCGATCTTCATTTCTTTGATGGTAAAGTTGAGCTTGGACCTACGTGTGCCAAGTCCTTTGAGCTCAATGCCACCTTCTCAGCGTCCATTGGAAAGAATGGATCGGTGGACATTCTCAATGTCACACGCGAGGAAGTTAGGTGTCAACCACAGGAAAACATATGCAAAATATCTTGTAAAGAGTTTCCGGGTTGTCCAGATGATGTACAAAGCATCTACACAACTTCGACATTCTGCGTTGTCTTCTTCGGGATATTACTCAACTGGGCTCCGATTATGGTGATCTGGAATATCTTCCATGCGATGTCCTTCGAAGTCCTGGGCGATAGTCCGGAGCTGTATGGAGCCCAGCGGCTGTGGGGATCTGTAGGCAGCGGCATAGCGTCCATAGTGGGTGGACTTATCGTGGAAATGATGACAGAGAACGATGAGGAAGCTGACTTTCTTCCCATCTTCATCATTTTGATCATCTTCACCATCTGCGACATGGCCATGGTGTCCAGAATGGGAGTGGTCAACCCACAGCCTCCAGAGAATTTCTTTGCCAACATCAAGAACATCCTTATGATTCCTCATTTTATAGGTTACTCCCTGATTATCTTTTTACTGGGATCTCTTCTAGGAATTCTGTGGACTTACGAAATCTTTTTCCTTGAAGAATTAGGTGCAACTCCACTCTTGATCTCCCTCGTCCCATTTGTGAATAACTTTGTTGGAGAGATTCCGTGTTTCTTTGTCTCGGGAATGATCTTGGCCAAGATCGGACATTATCTTGTCCTAGCCATTTCTTTGTTTGCGTTCGGTCTACGGTACATCGCGTACTCCTTCCTGGAGAATCCATGGATGGTGCTGATCATCGAGGCCCTCCAGGACCAGCCTATGGGCTCTTCCTTACTTCAATTCCAACCTACGGCAAAGAGATTGCACCCAAGGGACAAGAAGCAACAGCTCAAGGCCTGGTCGGCATAATGTTTGAAGTAGGTGAGTATGGTTTTATCATAACTAACCTACATAATATATTAAAACATATTTTTTTCTATCACAAAAAAAGTTAAATAGATATTCAAAATTATATTCCCAACTACTCAATGTTTGATTATTCGTGTGTCCTACATATACAAGAACTTGTAAGTTTCAGCAATATTGAATTCATCTTAATGAAACAGGAGTTTGATCTTGATAGAGACACTATCATTGTTTTAACTTCAGGATAAAACTTTGTCCGCTATCCGAATAATTTACAATTTTTAGGAATGCCAGAAAATGATAAAAACAGGAATGTTGGGGTTGGATTGCAGTCGAGTTGGACATGGTAAGGACACAGAATATAGGACTTGGATCTACAAGATTTAGGCAAAGAGGGAGAAAAAGTTCGGCAAAGCTTCAGAGCGACGTGGAGACGGCGTCATAGATATCTGGACACTAACGACCAAATCTGAGCTTTTTTTATTGTCTACTCAAAGAGAGGACCGGATAATGATCTCTGGATTCAAGATAATTCCGAGGAGCGATTTGAGGATCTTATTGTTAGAAGAAGATAAGTGTTGCGTCGAAATCTTAACTTATTTTCCAATAAGAATTTTCTCTCGTTCAAACATCCTTACAGGTCATTAAAACATCGGTATCTCAATTTATCAGCCTGATCTCGGCACAATTCCACTTTTGTTCTATATTTGACTAGGTGAAAACATCTATAGTATCATAGGGAACCAAGCAACAGTTAGAACAGGTAGTTTCTACTACCAAGAGGTGTGTTCAGGTTTGGCCTTGGGGATGCTGAGCGGAGGACCCATCTACGAGATCTATGGCTCCAGAACGACCTGGAGGATCTATGGGATTCTTTCTTGCATTGGAGCCTTCACCGTGCTGCCCATGCACTTCTGCTGCCGTTCCAAGGCCAAGCCGAAGGAAGATCAAAGCACCACAGCATTCTGATACTTCGCCGCTGTACAGTACAAATCCTACCTTGGAAATACCATTTAGACTAAGGAACAATGAAGGCTCAACAAACCCAGGAGACTCAACCATTGCACTGTTATTAAGTTGACCCTGGACACTTCCCCAAACTGAGCAAGCTGGAGTGTAACATTTTTGGCAGTAGGAACTGCATGTGTTGCTCTCCTCTTTTCATTAATTAGAAAATAGTTCTATGAAAAATAGGCACTTCGGTCAGTTAAAGTTTTCCGAAGTGTCTATTTTCATAGAAATATGAATTCTGGCCAGGCCACCTCTATCTTCACGATAGAAAATAGTTATTAAAAATCTGTTTTTTAAAAATATATAAAAATAAACTTCCTTACTCTTCCCCATTCAATCTATTAATAAACGACCATCATTGCATGCTGAGTATCTTTTTAATATATCACATTTTATTACAAAGTATACAAAAAAAGATCCATTCTGTAGGTACTTCGCTCTCTGAGTTGAATACGTCCAGAAACTCGGCTGTGTTCCAAAGCATGTACCAATATGTAATTTTATCAAAAGTTACTCTTTACCCTACATAATAGCGATCTTTTATTGTTCCTATAGATTTTTTTTCTCCAATTGGTGGGTGTTCTTGAAATTTACTTTATTGGATAGTCTATACATTCGTCCTTCAATGATACCGCCAGGAATGTCTGAAATGTAATAGGAGCTGATCTAGATAGAATCTAAAGCTCTCTGGAGAAGACGAATGTAGATATAAATATGGTGGACACATTGTTATCTACATTTGTATGTAATTCTACTGTCTTAAAAACTTATGTACATATATTACTTGAATACCATGTAGAATACAGTATTAGAGCTCTAAAGAAGTGGTCTGGTAGATTAAATTGGCGAAACCGCTGGGAGGGTTCACCACTGATCAACCAAGCTCTCCCAATATTTTTTCATCGTAGTAAGGACAGTAGAAGTTTCTTTTATGCATAAAATAAACTTTTGTTATATAGATGGCGCGGTATTGCCCTAACATTGGTCTACCCTTGCTAAGAGATCGTTTAAATTACAATAAGATATGGTCTAGAGAGATGGCCAAGAGGGAGGCGACACGTGTAGATAGATATAGGGGGTCGGTAACACGGTCCACGATTTGAAAATTTGAAAATTCCTATCCCAACATTCTGAGCTCTGAGCTCGGGGTGCACAATGAGTTCATGAAATACCTCTAAGAGGTCAAAGAAGAGTTGAGCTCACCTACCCACATCTCATGTCCAGCAATGGGCCGCAGCCTTGCGGGAAATTTACATGGATCCAGAACAGAAGCTTTACACACCCAAGACAGAGAACATTGCAACTGTTTTGATAGAGATGCATAGAGACATCTGAGGCTCTTCATTGGACATGACAACAACAGAAAATTGACATGGGCCAGAGCAGCAGCTTTACACACCCAAGATAGAGGACATCGCGAATGCTGTGATAGAGATGTATGGAGTCATCTGAGGCTCTTTATTGGACACAACAACAACAAAATAAAATTGACATGGGCCAGAGCAGCAGCTTTACACACCCAAGATAGAGGACATCGCGACTGCTGTGATAGAGATGTATGGAGACATCTGAGGCTCTTCATTGAACACGACAACAACAACAACAAGAGTTTAGCTGATAAAGTGGCTGGGCCGATTCTTTGCCTAAATATAAATGGAAAATTTTGCTGAGGCAAAATCAAATCAAAATCCACCCTTCACTGACGAAGGTATAACTTGAGGTTATAGTATTTAAATGGACACTCATGGACAAAACTTAAGGAAGTTATACCTTTTAGCATGTATATCGGGACAATAACTCTAATAGATATTTGATACACAGTGACCTTTATTGAAGACACACGAGATAACCAAGTGTGGACAAAATTCCTTTCGTCCATGAGTGGATATTCCTAATTCGCCAAAGTGGTGTTGCCACTGATCTCGGTCGTCTGAAGAATTTCAGAGATGGTCACTTAGTTTTAAATCCAAATTTGTGGATAGAATTAGTAAAGATCGATTCTTTCACAATAGACATGACGCTATCTTGTGTCTCGGGGTTCTTGGGCTTAACAACCATGTGCATAGGTAGAACGTAAGACACTACCGAGGTTATAGCTGCTAGGTTATGCTAGAGGGAATTGTTGAAAAATTGAATCATTTTCAAAGAGAGAGAGAGAGAGAGAGAGAGAGAGATTGGGAGAGTGGGGTTTATGAAATAATTTATTTATTTATTTCAATACACAAAACGCGATATCCCGGCTAGGGATAATTGCATGTTATTTTGATTTAAAAATGAAGCGTTTTTTGTGAGATACGGGATACGGATACGGTATAAAAAAGAGGAATGGAATGCAGGGAAAGAATGCCAAGGAAAACCAGATGTCAGAAGAAGATAAGGTGACGAGGAGAAGGACTGTCAAAGCCAAAGCGATAAAAAACAAGTAAAAAGTAGAGTAACAAGGAGATATTAAACCTTGGCAATAGTAGTGGAAAAAGCTAGAAGACAAGAAGACAACAAAGCCAGCAGAGAAGAGTCAGCTGATAAGAAATTGAGTCAGTTAACAAGATAACAGATTGAGTTGACAGAGCATCGAAGTTAGCTAACAATAAACCAAACAGTTGACAAGACAACAAAGCCAGCTGACAAGATGACAACAAAGCCAGCTGATAAGAAGAAAAAAAAAAAAAAGACAGCTGACACATTAAAACAAAGTCAGTTGACAAAATGACAACAAAGTCAACTGACAACAAAGACAGCCAACAAACCAGACAAAAAAGCTACATGACAAGGAAAAAAACCAGCTGACAAGACAACATATAACATATCAGTTGACAATACAACAAATTAGATGACAAGGCAACAAAGCCAGCTGAAATAATGACAACAAAGTCAGCTGACAAGTCAACATATCAGTTGACAATACAACAAATCAGATGACAAAAAGCCAGATGACAAGATGACAAAAAATCAGATCACAAGGCAACAACAGAGCCAGTTGACAAGATGATAAAAAAGCCAGCTGACAAGACAACAAAGCCAGATGACAAGATGAAAACAAAGCCAGATGACAAGACAACAACAGAGCCAGTTGACAAGATGATAACAAAGCCAGCCAACAAACCAGACAACAAAGAGATATGCCAGACAGACAACAGCTGATAAGTCCCAGACACTAAATACCAACAAGTAAACAACGTTGCACCCAGCACCAACACCGCCCGCCCTACCACGAACCACCCTCGGGCACTCAGCTCGGGCAAGGTCATCGGAAACGATGGACTTACGTAACGGCATTAGAAATGTTGTGCAAATCATTTTCTTGGAGACATTGCACATCCTCCCGTGTTGATTAGGGGATTCCCCGCGATCTTTAATGGCAACTTTAGGGAATTAGGTAAAATTTGAGAACATCACTGAACAACCCCTTACCACCTTTTTTATTAACTTTCCGGATCTCTTTCATTAAAAAAGTGTTTTAAAATTCTAATAGCGTAATACGTTACACCTTAAATATTTCACAAAGACAATACAATATCACCTATATCAAAACCTAACACATGTAACGTATTGTGAGTCTTCAATATTATAAATAACAAACAAAATATTTGTAAGTTACTTAGAATTTACTTGGCCAAATTTGTATATCAAGGAAAAAACTCAATATCAATTATATTACCTCAAGCTACAATTATAATTTGGAAATCCCAAAAGACAGTGGCCATCACCTTTCCCGGCTGATACAGCAGTCTTTGCCTTTTTTGGAGCCATTCACCCGGACCACTGCTTTGCCTGCTGTTTGGACTCTGGTATGTAGTGGTACGTCTACCGTCACAAAACGACGTCAATGATCCAAAGGATTAAGAGTGATCAACAAACACTGTTGGGAAATGTCTGTCGCATACGTTTTTGGTCGATCGTAAGCAATCGCGGCACCCATATAGCACAGAACTTCTTCATCTGTAATGTTGTTGTTGTTGTTTATTCCTCGAGTCGTTTAAACAATCTCCATTATGTCCCATTGTCTCAGCTTTTCTATTATAGTCCTGGGGTTTTCCCAGAGGTCATTTTTGGAGGATTTGATACAATTCAGTAGATGTTCAGGACTGGCAGGATGGGAATCGTATTTGGGGAATTTCGGGAATGTTTTGATTTTTCCATTAAATTTGAGCATTCTCAAGATGTCCTGTTCGTAATGTAATTCGTAATTTTAATTTAAATCTGTAATTTTACATGAAGGTCATGGTGTACCTCCTGTCTAATGAGATGTTCTCAGCTATCTCACGTATCTTCACTCGTCTATCTTCTATAACGATTCAATACATTTTTGACACCATTTCTGGCGTGGTTATATCCACAGGTGTCCGGGACGTGGTTCATCTTGTGTTGATTTTCGGCTTCGTTTAAATTCCTTCATCCAGTAATAAATGGTCTTAAATGATGGGGCTGAGTCTCCATTAACTTTTTTTAGTTCGGCTTTAATTTGGGAAGCCGACCCACGTTTAAAAAATAAATGTTTGATAACAGCTTGAAATCCAGTTTTGAAATCAATCGCTACGGCGAGAACGTGACCTCGAAACATCAAACTTTCCGAGGGGATAAACAAAATCTGAACATCCCTGGACCAGGTGTCACAGAAGAAACAATGTATGAATCAGAAAGTAAAAGCTAAAAAATAAACTGAACATAAATTATTGCTAAAGCACAGAAGAAACATTTTATAATCACAGAATGTAAAAGCCTATAAACCTGAACATAAATGATTGTCAATTTGTTTGAAATAAATATATATATATATATTTCCATTGTCCTTAAACTTGATGTTCATAGTTTACTTCACCAAGAATCTCTCAACAATGTTTCTATAAAGACAGAACCATCCAACAATGTTTCTATAAAGACAGAACCATCCAACAATGTTTCTATAAAGACAGAACCATACAACAATGTTTCTATAAAGAAAGAACCATCCAACAATGGCTTCTATAAAGACAGAACCATCCAATATACGATGTAAGGTAGGTATGTTTACTTAGGATGGAGAAACCGCTGGGAGGAGGGTCTCCACAAATTCCAGAGAAAAGAAGAAATCTGGCAGGAATTCCACTTGTGTTGCTGTAACAACTCCCTTATAAGGCCTACCATAAGAAATTTCAAACATATTTATCTCTGAACTATTCATGTTTCAGCTTCTTTATTCGAATATTAAATATATATATTTATAGAGAAACTTCCGAACAAGACAACATTTTTTACTAGAGTGTATGAAAGTATGTAGAGATATTTGCATCGTCTATAATTGAGAGTCTATATAGAAACTCTTCAGCTATTTTAACAATAAATGTCGTTGGTTTCGCCCAGATGAAGAGTCATCCTACATCAAAGTTGGCGTTTATAAATTGTATATGATATAAAGTACCTTTTTGTTCAGAAAGGTATTTGATTTTAAACAATTCCTTGGTTACACAACACACACAAGTAAGTGGATATAAATAAAAACCGGATTTTACTTGTGTGTGGGTGGCAAGTATTTAGCAACTAAAATATTTCTTGAATAATAGAGAATTGTCGTTTTTTTTCAAAAATATATTGAGAAAGCCCCCTGACTTTAAATCCAGATAAATGAGAATGTGTGTGTGTGGCTAAAAACAAAGCCTGTCGCTTGTGAAACCAAGAATTTGGCTGCTTATACTGTGGAACAAGAGTTCTTGAAAGTAAAGATACAAGCACACACGCACAAAATCACCCAAGCATTCGTACTCACATGAAAGAAACACATAAGCACACAAACAAACGTAAACACACGCACGCTCACAAAGAAACGCACATACAAGCACACGCACACACACAGACTCACACAAGCATAGTTTGTGACGCATACAAATGCACACAGATACACATACACACATTCAGGCACACAATAACACGCTCGCAAAGAATCACACACACGCACGTGAAAAAAACACACACAACCACATACACGCATGCACACAAACATACCTAATCACACACACGCACATAAACACAAAATTACACACATGCACGCACACACCTCTACCCAATCACACATATGCGCACGCCCAAAAACACACCCAATCACCCACACACAAATCAATAAGTTGAATGTTCCAAGGTATAGGTAAATATATTTCCCACATCCAAGACGTGGTGTGGCTTCAAAATAGACGTGTTACGTCATTTCATGATTTTTTTTTTCTTCTCACATTTTTTATGTTACGTTAGAACAATTACGTTGCTCCATTGTTAAACCAGCTTCTTCAATTACCTTGGGAAGTTCAGAAACCCAGTCCCTATACAGCCAGCCAGGTGATCTGCAATTCTACATTAATACGTCAGACAGCTCTCTTTGTTGGTGAGACAGAATCTTAAAATATCGTGGAACTAAAAGTTGCCGATGACACGCGCCATCTGTAGGAATAAATATCAACTAATCATTGATTTCAACTTTATTCCAGAATATTGGCCAACCTATGTTTCTTGATAAGTCGAGAAAAGTCATCAACAGCTATAGGACCTGGCCAGTATGGCTGAAACCTCAACAACCAAACAAATCTGATCTCCCCTACAGATTTCCTGATGAATAAAGGTGCGAATATTTCAATCTAGTGTTGCAACTTCCATTACACTGCATGGCCCACTTTGGAGAAAAGATGTATTCAAGAATCAGAGAGATTTCAGATGGTTTTGAAATCCTTGAGGGGGAGGTCGCTTGCACTCGTTTACCAAGTCAGCAGGAAATTAGACATTTGACGCACGTTTTTTAGTCACTTCTGGGAAGAAGAAATAGTTTAAGTGTAATGATTAAAACAGAATTTCTTACATGTATACCTGTAATGTTGATTTATTGTTGTTTTTATAACGTTAACAAGAAACATTGTTGCTTCAACACGATGGGGAAGCCTTTCTTGCTGAAGACATTTGTACACAACTATATATATATTCCTCTACACTTTATATACCATTTTACTCTTTTATTTTTCCACCTTTGTAAAATTTGATTAAAAGAATCAATAAAATTGTTTAAATTGTCAACACGATATATATTGGTGTTTATTCATGATAAAAAAAGGAAGATTGATACAAGTTAGACTAAACGAACATAACAGAAATATCAGAACAAAAGACCAACGTTCAATGATCTATCAACATATTGCACAGACCGGTCACCAATTTAACATAACACAAACGAAATGCCACTAAAAAGACATTAAGAACAAATTTCAACGGTTACTATTAGAATATCTTGTTTCCAATGAATATAACAGCATAAACAGAAAAATAGATTTACCATCACAATACCGATATCTCAGAAGAAATCAATAGATAAATTTTATAGGTTCTGGATGCCCTAAAAATTAAAATATACATATTCCATAAAATAGTTGAATTACAAACCAATTCAAAATTTTCAGTTATAAATATCCAAGCGGCGCGCGTTTGTTTTTGTAAATATTTCTGGTGGGATCAAGTCGATATTATTGTAACCCCGTTGAAGAGCGAATAACGCTTGAAAGCTAGCGTTTTTTTTAAATAAAAAAGATACTCATTGTGAGAATATAATTGTAATTTTAATATTAGTGTTTATGCTGACACGACCCAATTGATGTTTTTTTTTTGTTTTACATTCATGGACTAAACTTAAGGAAGTTGAAAGTCTTTGATTTCATCTCAGAGAAAAACACAGCACATCAACCCCAATGGTTTAGTTAACCCCTGACGTTTCAGTAACTTGATGTCTCTCTGCTGAAGAGAGTGATAGAAAGTCACTGAAATGTCAGGAATTAAATACATCATTGGTTGATGAAGCTGTGTTTTTCTCTGAACCAACTTCCAAACAACACATAATTTTCAGAACTTCAGAACAGAGAGATAAAATATATAGCAAACACTTATAAAAATTGCTAATCAGTTGCTACATATTAAATCACATTACGTTCGAAATTCATGATGATACTTCCCCGCCTCTTTTATTTTCCCTCATCTATCTAATTGTTCATTGACAGAAGATACAATATGCTATTTTTCCCTTTTTAGTGCATTTAAATTAAATAATTTTTAAAATGTATTTTTATTTATTAATTATTCTGAATCAAATTTCAACCAAAAATAATCTTCAGAACTTGATTTCGTATATTCTTTTTTTAAGGAGACAGATTCAATTTTGTTCACACTTGGTTATCTCATTGTGTATTCAATAAAGGTTACTGTGTATCAACTATCTTTCAAAAGTTATTGTCTGAATACCGATATGCATAAGTTTTAAGAGTGAGCTGTAAGTCGAGCCATAAGTATGTTCGATTGGTTAAATGTAACTAATGGAAAGAGACGGATTTTAAAGATTTGATTGAAAAGGTTTATCGATAACATTACAAACACAATAATCCGACATACAGAATGTTTTTCTTTGCCAAACAGTTGTTCACGAATTCAATGTGCGGCTCTGTATCGCTGTTGAAGTGGATTGTTAGTGATTTTCTGTTTGTTTTTTGGATTTATTTTTAAAATTGTGTTTTTTCAAAATATCCTTCTGACATATAAGGAAATATATAAGGAAAGTTTTTCCCAAAAGATTTCATGATTGTCGCTGGATAATGATACAAAGGTTTTTTATTTGTAAAATTAAAAGTACTGTAAAAAATACATCTTTTGTCGACTGAACATTTTGAAACCAATTTTCCTGGTAGATATTTCAAACTTCGGTAGAAAATTGTTCTAAAAGAACATTGTTGTGTGTGTGTGTGTGTTGTTGTGTTCAATGAAGAGCCTCAGATGTCTCCATACATCTCTATCACAGCAATGTCCACTATCTTGAGTGTGTAAAGTTGCTGTTCTGGGTCTATGTCAATTTTCTGTTGTTGTCGTGTCCAATGAAGAGCCTCAGATGTCTCCATACATATCTATCAAAGAAGTCGCAATGTCCTCTATCTTGAGTGTATAAAGCTGCTGCTCTGGGTCCATGTCAATTTTCTGTTGTTGTTGTGTTCAATGAAGAGCCTCAGATGTCTCCATACATATCTATCACAGCAGTCGCAATGTCCTCTATCTTGGGTTTGTAAAGCTGCTGCTCTGGGTCCATGTCAATTTTCTGTTGTTGTCGTGTCCAATGAAGAGCCTCAGATGTCACCAAACATCTCTATCACAGAAGTCGCAATGTCCTCTATCTTGAGTGTATAAAGCTCTTGTTCTGGGTCCATGTTAATTTTCTGTTGTTGTCGTGTCCAATGAAGAGCCTCAGATGTCTCCATACATCTCTATCACAGCAGTCGCAATGTCCTCTATCTTGGGTGTGTAAAGCTGCTGCTCTGGGTCCATGTCAATTTTTTGCAAGGCTGCGGCCATTGCTGGGCATGAGAAAATGTGGGTAGGTGTTAGTTCCACACCAGGACAGTTGTTACATGTCCTGTAGGTTCTTGTGCCATCTGGATACATTGTCATTCCTTTATAATGTTTTATTCTGACTCTTGCTATTGTTTTTGTTATTCTTCTCTCGGCGTTCATGTCGCATATTTGACCTTTCCAATAAAACATTATATATACTAAGGAACTATACGAATAAAGTTATTTCTCCCGTCAAAATAGGCGAGAAAACTAAGCGCCATATTTTAACCGTCTCCGAAAACTAGCAGATTCAGGTCGGTAACAAAGCCACAACACCAGCTTTGACAAACTGAGAAGCGTCCACCTGGGGACCTTGATATCGGGCTAATGGTCCTCGTCAGACTAGGGCGTATAAAGTCCATCTGTAAAGCACATATGCTCCTTCTCAGGTAATCCTTTTTTATTTCTGTATATTAGGTTTATGAGTAACTCCGTCTTTGCCGGTCCCAAGCCCGGATGAAAAAGGAGGAGGGGGAGCAGTAACAAGCTCACTAAAAAACCTGGGCTCAGCTGGCCTGGCTGATAGTACCCTGTAAGGTCTCCAGGGATATAGGATAAACAGCGTTTGTACTCCATGTTAGGAGCGGCTTTTCACATGGTGTCTGTTCCTCATGTCAGAGGTGGCCATTTCTTTTGAAGCTAAGTCGGCCTGCCACTGAGTAGTGCTCCCAGTCTTAATGACAAAGGCAGACACATTCTACTTCACCCAGTCATGATGGTTGTCAAGCTCTACAAACTTGATACTCTAATATGATTGAGTGGAGATAAGAAAGAAGAAGAAGGTTGATGAGTTCTGTATATATCTGAACCAGCAATGTACACTTTTCCTCAGAACACTAGATATTAACATTTTAAAAAATATGAATCAACCAGGCGCGATATTGAAATATTTGAGCCTAATACACAGGAAACAAAACAATAAACAAATTAGAACTTAGAATTAAATATTTACAAATTTACATGTATTATTCGACAGAGTTTATAACATTTATATAGACAAAGTGGCTGAGGTGAAAGAGATTGACATTCGAAAACATCTGTTGATAGCGAAACAGCTGAAGTCATCTGAACTTCCACATCTGTGTTGTTACGGCAAATATTTTATTGGTTTGTATGTGTGTGGGTTCTTTATCTATCGGCGAATTCAAATTGATGAAAACATTTCGCGAAATCACAACATCTTATTACATTGTATACACAATGTGGACGTTTTTTAAAGAACAACTTATTTTTTCTAAATGGCTGTGAGTTCCTGGTATAACTCGTTGCGCCATTACTATAAAAGGTTTTAATAAAAAATTATCTCTTTAAAAAGGTAAAAACGCGTCTTAATGATTTCAGTACAAATGACTCGGAATATGATTACAAAAATTTGTAACATTTATAGGAGAATTCAGACATTGTTGGCTTATGGTGGATCCTTCTTTTTGATATGATGAGAGATTGAAAGTTTTGCTGGCAGAACATTGATCCATAAATAGAAAGAACGGTCACCTCTCCCGTCAAAATAGACGGTAAAACTAAGCGCCATCTATTGACCGTCCCTGCATCATAGCAGACTTGGGTCGGTGACAAATCCACAATAGCTTTATCAAATTCGAAACGTCCACCTAGAGACCATGGATTCGGGCTAATGGCCCTCGTCACTACAGGACAGACTTTATTTCATGAGGTGTTCACAAGGGATTTGTGACTTCTTTAGAATGACAGAAATAAGAATTGATCGACCTCAGCAGTCATTCAACGCAGATAACGTAATGAATATTGTAACCTAACTCTCTTCAGTTGTAAAAAACGTGTTAAATTTTCAAAATAAGGTTTTTAAATTTTATTTTTGTGAATATCTCTCTCTCTCTCGGCGGCGGAGTCTTTCCCGGCGCCACCAATGAAGACTGTATATGTTTTATATTTATGTATATTTATTCATCAATATATTATTAGTTAATATTACTTATTAAATTATTATATACAGTTAAACCTGTCGCCCCCTCTTGGGACTCACCAAAATAGAGTGTGCTATAGAGATGGGATGCTATCGACAGGTCACTTTTAATGTAAATCGCATCGTACTACGTATTTAAAATCGGGCGCTATAGAGAGGAAGGCGCTATTTAGAGGAAGCGCTATAGACAGGTTTAATTATAACTTTATTTAACCATATAAAATCTTATACGAAAGATTATAAATCAGTTTCAATCTCAATCTCTCTCTCTCTGTATAAAAGGTTTTAAGGAAATCTTTCGCCTTATGATTTCGCGTTTGTATTATATGTATGCTGCACGCCTTTGTTGAGCCAGTGACCTCAATGGTTCTTGATTCATATTATCGCCACGTTTTGTTGACGAATGCTACAGATGACTTCATGTTTTCCATTTCATAAATCTCTTGCTCCCAACGGCGTTCACCAACCTTTCTCCAGCCGCTTTTCTTCTTCTTACTCAAGAGTTCTTCTACCTTATCTTTTGTAATTCCCTTCGTGCCATCAGGTATTGACCGGTACTGTACGTAAATGGTGATATAACCATGCTCTATCATCTACTTATATAATTGCCTTATTCTGTCTGTGTGAAGTTCACTGTGTGAAGTTCACGGATAGATTTTGGTCAGAATGGATAAAATAAAAAAAGTGTCAAGGGATGGGAATCGAACCCACGACCTTCCGCTTACCGGGCAGATGCCATGACCACTAGGCCACATGACCACAATTTATAATTGTAACAAATAGTATTTGAATCAAAACATTCAATCGGGTAAAACACGGGCGTTGTCCGGGTCATTCGGCTAGTAATATATAACTAAGCTTCCAATTCATTTAGTGATAGTTGCAAATTAGAAGAATTTAAGTCTGTCCAGCCCACATTGGCTGATGCAATATTCTTCCTCATTGCACAAAGATGTTAAACTTGGAAGTTGAGATTCTTGGACCCAGGGTTTATTGATCGATAGTTCCCATGGAACCCTATATAAAATATCTGAAAAAACCTTTCGCAATAAGTTTATTTATTACAAAACACTGCGAGATTTCGATCTCTCGCTCTTCAACAGGCGAAAGTACAACCTGTTGAAGAGCAAGTGTTCGAAAGCTCGCGATGTTTTGTAATAAAGAAAATTATTACGAAAGATTTTTAGATATTTTTAATAAAAGTATATAGCAATTTTCTTATATTTGATTTTATGGAAACCTATAAAAAATCCCTGAATATCTAGTTATCAAGGAGAAGTCATCGACGCCGTTTTCACGTCAGTATTCGCTCTGCAGGACAAGGAACATCTTAGCGTTCTATTGCAAGTCCCTGTGTGTGCCACCTCGACTGTACTTCAAGTCACCGCGGTAAACGACATGATTTCATTAAAAGACAAACGTGTTGAAAGAATGTGTTGACATTTCTTACCTATAACCTATAAAAATAAAGGTCACCTCTCCCATTAAAATAGGCACTAAAACTACGTCCCATCTATTGACTGTCTCCGCTAACTAGCGGACTTGGGTCAGTGATAAAAATTATCTTAGCCACTCTCTCTCTACCAGCTAAACACCTCTTTGGAAAATTCTGATTTCATTTGATTCCTTGTGGCTTTGCACCGATGATAACCCTTAACCTAAAACCATGGTCTCTAGGTGGACGCCTTTCAATTTTCCAAAGCTGGTGTTGTGGCTTTGTCACCGACTCTCGAGTACGCTTGTTTGAGGAGACGGTCAATAGATGGCGTGTAGTTTTAGCGTCTATTTTGACAGGAGAGACGACCTTTATTTTTATAGTTCCCTAGCAAATGTTCTATTAGGATAATTTTCCACAGAGGTTTGAAATATCTATTCGTAAAATAATGGTTTCATTGGTTTATGGATCAATGTCCTTCCGACAAATTTCCATCTTCCTCTTTAAATTCCAAGGCAATATAGTAGAGGGAAATGGAGAATAATCTTGTTGAGCTTCTGATATCACCAGTAATAGTCTACAGAACACAGGGATATATGCAACAGAGAAGACATGAAGTTGCATATAGGAATCAGCCAAATAGAGATAAGTATTGTCAAGTATTGTACACTCTGTGCTAGGACTTTGTCCAGTTCCTGGGTCCCGTGGACTCCACGCGTGGAGAATAATTGACACCAGAGTGATGACATCCCGTGCACCTGCGACAGCCCTGCAATCTGACAAATGTCTTGCACAGCGAGCCTTGACATCTTTTGGAGAGACGGGGATATGACAAACATTAATCTAGAACATTTCAGATTTGAACAGTGTCAGATCAGCAGTCGGCACCTGGTTTTGAGGTTCATGGTTCGTTTCACAGGGCGGTTGAATATCTTGTTGGGGTTGTTGGTCTCCCCAGGATCCTGTAGATCGCTGTATAGACACGTAGTGCCATATTGTGGCCCTATAGACACGTAGTGCCATATTGTGGCCCTATAGACACGTAGTGCCATATTGTGGGCCTATAGACACGTAGTGCCATATTGTGGCCCTATAGACACGTAGTGCCATATTGTGGCCTTATAGACACGTGGAGAATGTCTACACATAGACATAGTGCCATACTGTGGTCTAAAAATACCAAATCTAAATGAGTAAACTCACCAAAAGACTTCGGTATGCCGTTGCCATAGTCATTGTAATTAGGAAAAATATATGGCTATATCAAACAGTTATCCCGCAAATGTCTCCTTTGAACGAAAAATTGAAATTTATTTTAAGGAGAAATAACGATTATTTCTAACCTTAGGGATGAAGTATGAAAGGATGAATTGTGAAGGGTAATGATAAACGGTAAAATAAATTGTCCAGGGATGAGAATTTTTTCGTTTATCATTACTCTTCACAATTCACCCTTTCATACTTCATCCCTAAGGTTAGAAATAATCGTTATTTCTCCTTAAAATACATTTCAATTTTTCGTTCAAAGGAGATATTTGCGGGATAATTGTCAAAGGTCGTTCTGAAATCATGGGCCGCATTATATTGTATTTTAAACAATTATTTATTTAGTTTCTGACTTTTCAGTGAAACATCAGAAACTAAGTAAAAAATAGGCTTATATAGCTATATAGTCTTCCAAACAGACTTCCAACCAACAAACAATCTTCAAAACCCATTGTAATGTTATCATTCAAGCATTCCTCATATTTTGAAATTCCAATTTGGCCTCCTTACCTTGTGATTCTTCTACAATTTAAAATAATGACATCTCCCAATTAGACAAATTCCTTTCTAAAGAAACTAAGTTGTTGATTGTAGTATGTGCAATAATATGTTGAACAGTAAATTATTGGACATTTTCTTGGTAAATTTGACCATAGATCCTCCCATAGAAGGACATATAATATATATATATATATATATTAGATAATAAAAATACATATATTGGATTGAATAAAATATTTATTTGTCAATATTTCGGTTGGCTGAACGCCAACCTTTATCAAGGCATTACAATTTTGTATAAAGGTTGTCGTTTAGCCAACTGAAATATTGGCAAATAAATCTTTTATTCAATCCAATATATGCCTTTTTATTATTTAATGATTTAAATATGGATTGCTCTATTTTCAAAACAATATATTTGTATATTATACTAGATTTTCATATTGCTTGTGATGTTGGAATATATTTTTATTCATTCAGTTTTTAACATTCCTTCATGTACTCCTGTAGAAGGGGGGAGATTCCCGAAAGCTTGAGATTTCATTAATAAAAATGAAGAGAACGTTTCAACAAAATTCCTTTGTCTTCTTCAGGATAAATAAAAATATTTTTCTATATAGAATATAGAAATATTTTTAACGCCTTGCCGAATGCTTTATATTTATTTCTCCTAACGAAGACAAAATATTTTTGTTGAAACGTTGAGAAAATGAACTTTAACTGGCTTAAATGTCTAATTTATAAAGAAATATCTATATCTCAGAAGAAGGCCAAGTGACACTCACTCCTCACTTTCTTACTGCTACTCTTTTTGTGTTGTTTTTCTTGCTTCCCTCTTTCTCTTTCTTTTTTTACATTTTTTTCTCTCTCTTTCTTCTGTCTATATCGTTGTTTCCTTTGTCTCACTGCTTTGTTCTTATGCATACCTCTGGTGAATCCTGTATAGGGTCAGTGACCCTAAATAAAGGCTTTTTGTTGTTGTTGTTGTATAAAGAAATAAGAATGTCAGCCAGGCAACCTCTATCTTCAATATAAACATTTTTCTGTTTAAACCTTTCGTTGATGAACAAGAGTATCAAATATCTCTTAAAAACACCTTCTGGAGATTTAGCAACCCACTGCAGATGCTGAGAAGTATTTCAGAAAAGAAAAATATAGCAATAGAACTCTATGATTTCTACAGATCAATTGTAAATAGATTCATACGCAAAAGAGGTAGTGACGAAAGTTTTAGAACAAATGTATAAATAAATCTCTTTTCAAACAAAGGCTCACGTGCACATGGGGAAAGGGAGAAAAAAATTACTGTGTTATTTTGTTTTTTGACATTTAAAACAACTTTATTGACATCTCTCGTCAATGTTTACACTCAAAGAGAGTTATAATAGTAATAATAATAATAGTAGTAAATTAAAATAAAAAAATAATATAATAAAAAGTAGAAAAATTAAAATATGTACAAAAATTATATAATAATGAAGGATGAAGGGAGGCATCCTCGGCGCGCGAGTGTTCTCCTCCAGGCGATGAGCGGGTCCTCCACTCCACCGAGCCCAACCTGAACAAAGTGGCGGTAGATCCGTAACTTTGCCGACGCGAGGATGGTCAGGGCCTCATCCTCAAGGCCGGACCCGAAGATCCAAGCCTGCAGGTCGGGGGGCCGCCCGATGATGTTGAAGGCCTCCCGGACGAGGGGCCTGATGGACTATTTTGTTGTTGTATGGCGAATCCATACAGGGCAATGGGCCCTAATAAAAGCCTTTTTGTTGTTGTTGTTGAGTATCGAACATTCTGTCAAAGCCGTGAACCCGGCGACTGAGGTACTGGACGAAAGATGCTGCTGTGTGGGACATTGAGGCGCAGACGACATTGGCGACGAGACAAACATGTCCGCCATGTAAACACGGTAGAGACACGTATGTAGTTCTGTAGCGTACGTCCCAATGCTGGCTTCCTATCTCTGATTTCCTCTGTGGACGCCACGTAAGTCAATATCTCCGATATGTTTGGTTACCAATATGTTGATGATTTATTTTCTACTGTTGAGGCCTCTCAAGGAAATTTGTTCATCATATTGATGTTTCCTGTATTGATGGATTAAGATTAGTATTCGTAATTCTCTTTCTTCTTCTTTCTTATCTCCATTTAACAATCATATTAGGGTATCAAGCTTGTAGAGCTTGTTGATGGTGCCTGCTAGGGATGTGTCTTCTTCTTTCTTATCTCCACTCAATCATATTAGGGTATCAAGCTTGTAGAGCTTGTTGATGGTGTCTGCTGGGGATGTGTCTTCTTTTTCTTATCTCCACTCAATCATATTAGGGTATCAAGCTTGTAGAGCTTGTTGATGGTGTCTGCTGGGGATAAGTACATGATGAGATGTACATGAGATGATCATCTCAATGGATGAGTCAATACAGTTAATAATGTGGTTTGGGGTGGCAGGTTGATAATTGCACTTAGTACATAGATTTGCAATTCTATTATATCTTAGCTCTCTGATCATGTTTTTCTATGGTGTTCTGTGAAGTCATGTTTAAAGATTCCAGTTATGTTAACACTAGGATAGCTTGTCCATAATAAACTATGGTGTAACCATTCGCGAATTAATAAATTTAGGGTTTCTAGGCAAGCTGTTAAATCGTGCTTCTCAAAACTTCATTCTGAACTTCGACATGTCTGTGGATCTATTAATATTGCTTAGGTGTATGCTGGTATTGAGATATCAGTCTCAGTTATTGAATCAACACTTGAAGCATCAGAAAAGTGATCATTAAATCATACCGCCATATTGGTCTGCTGTCAACAGTAGCCATATTTGTTCCTTGGATACCAGGTATCAACCGAGTTATTCGAGTGACAATCTCAAACTGGCAAAATATCTGGGAGGGTTCACCACTGATGAGCCAAGCCCTCCTATTACCTTTTCATTGCAGTAAGGGCAGTAGAAAATGGTTTAATTTAAAAAAGAATGACATTTGAAAATTATCCCGCATGTGTTTCTTTTCAACGAAAATCAAATTTTTTTTCCAAGGAGAAATAACGATCATTTCTAACCTTAGGGATGAGGTATGAAAGGATGAATTGTGAAGAGTAATGATAAACGGAAAAATACTCTTCACAATCCATCCTTTCATACTTCATCCTTAAGGTTAGAAATGACCGCTATTTCTCCTTGGAATAAAATGTAGATTTTTCGTTGAAAAGAAACACATGCGGGATAATTTTCAAATGTCGTTTTACAATCACAAGCCGCATTATATTATATTGTATTAAAAATGATCATAAGGGTCTAAAATAGTTACAATTTCTTATCACAGATGGGGGGTCGGTGGAAGGCTGGTTAAACCGTTTGGTTTTCGACCACTACGACCCGGGTTCGATTCCCGCATTGGACACTTTTTTCTGTTAAAAAAATGCTCCAATGGCCTCCGATTCTTGCAAAAGTCAAACCTCACCAGCGAGTGCAAGTAACCAAACGGGGTTCTGGCACATCTGTAAGTGCAAAGTCGAACTGCTTTTCACATGTGTAGACATGTGGTGCGCTTACAGTAAAAGCAGTCGCTAACTACCCACCATGATTATCATGGCTTTGAGATAAGAAAGAAGAAGAAGATAATAGATGTATGTATAATATCATATATCTATATAGAGCAAGAAAGCGCCATCCACATATAGAGGAACTGAAAGCATGGATGTTTCTTTTATACGTAAAACAAACTTCTACTGTCCTCATTGCGATGAAAAATATTGGGAGGGCTCTTCAGTGGTGAAACCTCCCAGCGGTTTCGCCAAATCAATCTACCAAACCGATTCTCTTAGAGCTCTAATACTGTATTGGTCGATGAGCCCTCATATCTCAGTCAGGACAATGGAAGTCTGTTTTACGTGTAAAAGAAGCATTCATGCCTTAATCCTTTCATTTCTCATATATTGGTCGAATTAACTCAGTCTTCAAAAAATAAAAACGACTGAAAGAGAACCTCTGAGAAGTCTGGGGAGATGTGTGTTTATGTAAATAAGGAAAATATGTAAAAACGGCAGCAGTATGGCTGACATTCCTGTGTGAACATCAACTTAGAAGGTTGGCTCAAGAACTTTTCACCATTCCACATATCATCCTATAGCCATTCTCATCTTTTATGAATCATTATTTAGGCTAAAAGTGATGCAATAGTTCTCAAATAGCGATTATTTTCTTGATTTATCAATAAAAATGGATTATATATATATTGTGGCGAAGAAAGAATTTATTATTTAATTTAATTATTCAATAAAAATATTTGGAAACAGATTTAATTTAATTATTCATTATAAAATAATGATCAAAATATTTCTTTGCGTGCTTTTGCTCGATATTCTTTAGCTGTAGATAGTTTTGTTGATTTGTTAATAATTATCGACTAGTCGCCGTGACGTCATCAATAAATACTTTCACATCTTCAGATATAAAAAGACTTGATTTTCTACGCTACAATATCATAGAACAAGACTAAATCAGCATTTAATTAATTTTTGTTCCGTTAGATGGTGCTCTGCTATCTAAAAAGCTCATGTGGTCGGTCAAGGATAGCCTTTTTGTTGTTAAAATTGTTACGGTGCAGTGGTCGTTGTTTGTGTACAAGGTTTCTAGGAAAACAATACGTTGTGGATACAGCTTAGTGTGGTATACTCTATTACAAGGAGATTAATAACTATATACAGTGGATGCCTTCAATGGCCGCCACAAGAAGGATCCTCCTTGTCTTCCTGGTTAATCCACACGGTCACACGTCTGGAGACAACTTGTCACGTCTTCTGTCACCGCTGATGTCACCAGACTGTCCATTCTCCCCCACACTGGAATACCGTCCTGTTCCCCTCACATCCCCCCACATCTGGAGTCCATCCATCTTTCCCCAACTTCACCCTGAGATCTTGATTAGCTTGCCATGCAGCAAGGAATGATTATCCATATTGAAGTTTCTTTAAATGGTAGATTAAACTGGCGAAATCGCTAGGAGGGTTCACCACTGATGAGCCAGGCTCTCCTATTAATTTTTCCATTGCAGTAAGGGCAGTAGAAAATTATAATACAATATAATATTTATGAACAAAAAATATGTCTGGGGTAGCCTAGTGGACATGGCATCTGTCCGGTAAGCGGAACACTGTGGGTTCGATTCCCATCTCTGGACACTTTATTTTTCCGTTTATCATTACTCTTCACAATTCATCCTTTCATACTTCATCCCTAAGGTTAGAAATAATCGTTATTTCTCCTTAAAATAAATTTCGATTTTTCCTTCAAAAGAAACACATGCGGGATAATTTTCAAATGTCGTTCTGCAGTATAAATTGTTTAATTTTAAAAAGAATCATACGCGTCTATAATAGTTTCGAATTTCCATAACAGATGGCGCACTAATGTATCTTTCTACTTGTGAAGATGATTATCTTTTGAAGGGACGATTATATGGTCACATAGAAAATTAGGAAAGACAAAACTTAGGATGACACAGCAATTTATTTAAGAACAAATTATAATTGATAAAATACAACAACAACAACAAAAAGCCTTTATTTAGGGTCACTGACCCTATACAGGATTCCCCAGAGGTATGCATAAGAAAAAAGCGATGAGACAAAGGAAACAACGATATAGACAGAAGAAAAAGAAAAAAAAAGAAGAAAAAAAAACAAGAAAGAGAAAGAGGGAAGCAAGAAAAACAACACAAAAAGAGTAGCAGTAAGAAAGTGAGGAGTGAGTGTCACTTGGCCTTCTTCTGAGATATGGACTTGTGGAAACCATAAAACGCCGTAGCAATATACTTATTCTGGGTCATATTGTCAATTATTGATGGAAGTGAAGCACAGAGTTGCCCAGTTTTGAGCATAAGGGTTCTTCTTTAATTGATAAAATACAAGATAAGCAATAAGGGAATAGTGTAGCTAAATATCAAAATTGATATTCTGTGTTAATAAAATACTTAGTTACAACATACTTTGTCACTGGTAGATCTCTGTCAGGAGGAAAGTGTAGATTGACGTATTTCCGTGTTTCGCTGAACTATCCTCTGAAACCTTTCTCATCGATATTCAGACTACAGCTCACTAATGGCAGTCTGACGTTAGACGAATATTTTTACAACGTCGTGCTATCTTTCTTTACATAAGTTGGAGGATTAATGGTTCCGTTCTCACCAAGACCTTCGTTTTTTGTCTTCTTCCTTAAAGGGCGAAAGGGAGTGAATGGCATCTTTTAATAACCGGGTATAACCTGGGATTGATTTATTGCGCTGTGACAGTTTTACGGCTTGAGGACATTTCCATGGGACGTTCGTCCATGGAGTGCATCCAGTAGCTGTTGGTCATGATGGATGTTTTCGTGGTTCAGTTATCCTTTGGACGACTTTTTTATTTCCTTCCTTCAATGCCTTCCTCTACTGAGGGTGGGCCACATGGTCTCTCCATATCTCCCTCCTTCAATGCCTTCCTCTACTGAGGGTGGGCCACATGGTCTCTCCATATCTCCCTCCTTCAATGCCTTCCTCTACTGAGGGTGGGCCACATGGTCTCTCCATATCTCCCTCCTTCAATGCCTTCCTCTACTGAGGGTGGGCTACATGGTCTCTCCATATCTCCCTCCTTCAATGCCTTCCTCTACTGAGGGTGGGCCACATGGTCTCTCCATATCTCCCTCCTTCAATGCCTTCCTCTACTGAGGGTGGGCCACATGGTCTCTCCATATCTCCCTCCTTCAATGCCTTCCTCTAATGAGGGTGGGCCACATGGTCTCTCCATATCTCCCTCCTTCAATGCCTTCCTCTACTGAGGGTGGGCCACATGGTCTCTCCATATCTCCCTCCTTCAATGCCTTCCTCTACTGAGGGTGGGGCCACATGGTCTCTCAATATCTCCCTCCTTCAATGTCTTCCTCTACTGAGGGTGGGCCACATGGTCTCTCCATATCTCCCTCCTTCAATGCCTTCCTCTACTGAGGGTGGGCCACATGGTCTCTCCATATCTCCCTCCTTCAATGCCTTCCTCTACTGAGGGTGGGCCACATGGTCTCTCCATATCTCCCTCCTTCAATGCCTTCCTCTAATGAGGGTGGGCCACATGGTCTCTCCATATCTCCCTCCTTCAATACCTTCCTATACTGAAGGTGGGCTACATGGTCTCTCCATATCTCCCTCCTTCAATACCTTCCTCTACTGAGGGTAGGCCACATGGTCTCTCCATATCGCCCTCCTTCAATACCTTCCTATACTGAGGGTGGGCTACATGGTCTCTCCATATCTCCCTCCTTCAATACCTTCCTCTACTGAGGGTAGGCCACATGGTCTCTCCATATCTCCCTCCTTCAATACCTTCCTCTACTGAGGGTGGGCTACATGGTCTCTCCATATCTCCCTCCTTCAATACCTTCCTCTACTGAGGGTAGGCCACATGGTCTCTCCATATCTCCCTCCTTCAATACCTTCCTCTACTGAGGGTAGGCCACATGGTCTCTCCATATCTCCCTCCTTCAATACCTTCCTATACTGAGGGTGGGCCACATGGTCTCTCCATATCTCCCTCCTTCAATACCTTCCTCTACTGAGGGTAGGCCACATGGTCTCTCCATATCTCCCTCCTTCAATACCTTCCTCTACTGAGGGTGGGCTACATGGTCTCTCCATATCTCCCTCCTTCAATACCTTCCTATACTGAGGGTGGGCTACATGGTCTCTCCATATCTCCCTCCTTCAATACCTTCCTATACTGAGGGTGGGCTACATGGTCTCTCCATATCGCCCTCCTTCAGTGCCTTCCTCTACTGAGGGTGGGCTACATGGTCTCTCCATATCTCCCTCCTTCAATACCTTCCTATACTGAAGGTGGGCTACATGGTCTCTCCATATCTCCCTCCTTCAATACCTTCCTATACTGAGGGTGGGCTACATGGTCTCTCCATATCTCCCTCCTTCAATACCTTCCTATACTGAGGGTGGGCTACATGGTCTCTCCATATCTCCCTCCTTCAATACCTTCCTCTACTGAGGGTGGGCCACATGGTCTCTCCATACTTCCCGGACCTCCGCCATCTCCTCGTGTCGTCCAGTCCATTGTTTTAGATCGTCTGTGTATCCCTGTCGTCTCTCCTTCCCCTGGAGATGTTTTATATTAATTATAAAAGATTAATTTCTGACACAGATTTTCATCATAAGAACATCGATAGATTAAAAACTCGAATTTAGAATTTAATTTTCACGCCATTTGATCAGCTTTCTATCAAAATCAATAAAGAAACATAAGGCGTTTAAAAGTCAAAAGTATCAGCAGATTAGATGAGATAAAAAAAAAAAAACAAATAATTTGAGTTATTTAAAAGTTAAACCGATAACTTCACGAATTATATTCAAACCCCATTCTGAAATAGATGAAAATTTGAGGATTCAAGATAAAATTGTGAAAGGCGCTTAAAAACTACAACTATTTCTCACAACGAATTTCTTTTTCAAATTTCAAAATGCTTTCAAGTGATGATCGCTCTTATACAGGTTTGATAAAAAAACATCGACTGTTTCTTACAAGAAGTGTTTTATAAGAGGGATTTGTGCCCGTTGAAGGCAAAATCTGATTGAAAGCTTGCAACACCTCAAAAAAGAGAAATTCTTTGCCAAAATATCTAATTTTCCTTATTCTCTCTCTCTCATTTATTTATATACTAGCCGAATGACCCGGGCAACGCCCGTGTTTTACCCGACTGTAGATGTTACAACGGTGATCCTTAGGTCGCTGGTTCAAATCCGACTCGAGGGAGCCGGCGAGCACGTGACCTCCCTGCGCGCGCGCATCCGTGACAGAGGCCGATGAGGAAAGACGGTCGTGACTATATATAGGGATATGTATTAATTCGAAACTATTTTAAAGGCAAAATATTCTTTTTCAAATTAATCAAATTGATAACAGATAGCGCGATAGTGCATCATATATATGTATATTTATCAATTCTATATTTTACATTTATTTATCTATATTTATCCCTATTTAATCTTATTTTTCATATTTATATTTATTCTGTATTTAACCTTGTTTAATATTATATGAACATTGAAATAAAGTAGCCTCAATCTCAATCTCTCTCTCTCCCAAATATTCCTGAAGCTAACTATCCCTCGCAATAAAATACATTCTTTACTCTGAGTTTCGGACAAATAGGAAGATTATATATATAAAAGAGCGTACATGGATCTGTAAAGAAAAAAAAAAGTTTTTTTTTCTAAATATTTCGAGAGATTGATCCCTCTTTATCATTTTTTTTTGTACAGTGCAAAATCACAGTTCAATAAATTGATAAAGAGAAGGAATCTCTCGAAATATTTTGAGAATTTTTTTTTCTTTTACAGATCCAGGTACGCTCTTTTTTATATAAACTTATTTGATGGATCTCCTTTTTACTCACAATAGGAAGAGGTGAGCTGAATCAACCTGAAATTGATTCCAATAGGAAAAAAACGACCAATTTCCTTGTACCGATCTGGATTGAGATATCAACCCTTTGTATATAAACGACATTTGAAAATTATCCCGCATGTGTTTCTTTTGAACGAAATATCTAAATTTATTTTAAGGAGAAATAACGATTATTTCTAACTTTAGGGATGAAGTATGAAAGGATGAATTGTGAAGAGTAATGATAAACGGAAAAATAAAAGTGTCCAGGGATGGAAATCATTACTTTTCACAATTCATCCTTTCATACTTCGTCTCTAAGGTTAGAAATAATCATTATTTCTCCTTAAAATAAATTTATATTTTTCGTTCAAAAGAAACACATGCGGGATAATTTTAAAATGTCGTTTTACAATCATAAGCCGCATTATATTGTATTATAAATCCTTTGTACATTTATCAATTGTGTTGATTATTTTTCTCATCTAACCACTTGCATACTAATTTTGTACATATTTCAAATATCTTTATTTTCTTTCAAAATTTTGTTTATCTTTATAGTGCAAGTGTCCCTAAGGGGAAATAGCGCTCTATATCGAAATAAAGAATAAAGGATTGAGATCAGAATGCTGTCTTTAGTTTGGAAATTGTAGGAGTGGCATTCTGAGAAAAGAAGTTGAGTATTGGGGGAAGGATGTGTTTTGAATGAGTCAATAAGTTAAAAAAAATAGATGAAAAATAAGGGTAAAATCACCTCTTTAATGAGGTGTATCCCCTGTTATGCAGGGTCATCTAAAATTTGCTTCTATTAGGGAAATTACCTTCGAAAATTGTTTTCACAGATTATTTTGATGATGAGAAAGGTCAGGATGGGGCAATCTGTGAATATTGTTCAACTTTTGATGGATGGAGATTGGGATTGAAGCTACTTTATTTCAATGTCCATATAGGATTATATATGGTTAATTGAAGAATAAATATGGATAAATAAGATTAAATATGGATAAATAAGATTAAATAATGATAAATATGAATAAATAAATATAAGTAGATAAATTAATTGATAAATATACATATATATATAAAATATATACAAGTCGTTAATGAAGAAGGTATAATGAAATTGTTCGCCTGCTGGGGGTAGCATTCTGCGTGATCTTCCATTATTGGTGCATCTGAGTAACGTGTTGTGGCATCAAATGAACCTGTTGATCTATCTACAGACATAATGGATAATCCAATAAATACTACAGTTGTCTGGAGATGGGTTTCTTCATCTTTATTAAACGTAATCTCGAGATTTCAGGTATCTCTGCCCATCTACAGGTGTACATAGGAACGTATAAACTCTATGTAGTCCTGTGTACAACAATTTAAACAATTTTACTAATTCTTCTATTCAATTGTTACAAAGGTGGAAATATATATATAATAATATAGTAAATAAAGGGTAGATAAAATGTAGGGGAATATATATATTGTTGTGTATGTGCACAATTTCTTCAGCAAGGAAGGTTTCCCCATCTTGAGAGAGTTCTCCTCCAGACAAGGTCTTCATTCCTCAGTTCCACACCGAGGAAGTACCTATAGATGTGTGTCTTGGTAGACACCAGGATGGCCAGGGCGTCATCGTCTAGGCCATGTACCCAGCCCTGTAGGTGCCGCCCGATTATGGTGGATTATGTAGGAGGGCAGAGATACCCGAAAGCTTGAGATTACGTTTAATAAAGATAAAAGATCTCCAGAAACCTGTAGCATTTATTTGATTGATATCCAGGAGATTTAAATCAATTGATATTGAAATTCATCTTTTGTAACCAATTCTGCACCTGGGCGGTGTAGGGCATAGGTCCCCAATGTTGTTTGTTATTGCCTAAGGTAGGTTGAGCTCAGTTAGGTTGTCCCATCACAACTGTGTCCAATAGATGAGGAAGTCTGCCCCTCTGTACATGGATTGTGGCCGCTAACACTTGATACACATTCTGTGAATTATCTTAGTCTGAAGATACCAAGAATCATAGAGTAACAAAGCCTAAATAAATAATTCATGTGTAACATTTCAAACACAAGGTAATAAGAGACCAAATCCAAATAAATAAATAGTGTGTGACGTTTCGGTAACAGCGTTGTTACCATCTTCAGACAAAAGTACTGAATGAGAAATTTTACCACAGTAACTATCTAAAACATGCTGTGGTAAAAATTTTCATTCAGCACTTTTGTCTGAAGATGGTAACAACGCTGAAACGTCACACACTATTTATTTATTTGTATTTGGTCTTATTACCTTGTTTTCACATTTAACAAAGATAAAGAAACACATCTCCAGAAACCTGTAGCATTTGTTTGATTGATACCCAGGAGATTGAAATCTATTGATAATGGAACATGTCTATCTGTTGACCTATCTATAGAAATAATGGACTTGTCTAATTGGATTGTCTAATTGTTGATCTATCTCTAGACATAATTCTTCTAATTAAAGATACTTCGGCCAGTCTTTACAATAATGGATAATGTCTAACTGTAGAAATCTATAGAAATAATGGAACATGTCTAACTGACACAGTGGTGAACCCTTCCAAAGGTTTCGCCAATCCTCACTGATGAGCCAAGCCCTCCCAATATTTTCCTTGACTTGTCTAATTGGATTGTCTAATTGTTTATCTATCTATTGGATAATTCTTCAAATTAAATATATTTCGGCCAGTCTTTACAATAATGGATAATTTCTAACTGTAGAAATCTATAGCAATAATGGAACATGTCTAACTGATGCAGTGGTGAACCCTTCCAAAGGTTTCGCCAATCTCCACTGATGAGCCAAGCCCTCCCAATATTTTCCATCACAGTAAGGACAGTAGTTTGAATTATTTGGAGAAGAACTATCCGAGCTGAATGGTTGTATTTTAAATCAATACTTGTACCCAGACAGTGCTATTTTCTCTTGTATTTACAATAAATTCCCCTTAGTAACATAGAGGTAAAGGCCTCTCGTGGTCGTGCAACTAAAAGTTGCTAATGGCTTACGCCATCTGTCGGAATAAATATCAACTAAGCGTTGATTATTCCATAATTGGTCAAATACTCTTTCTTGATTATTCAAGAAAAGCTAACCATGTAATGTTTCGGGCTGTTGGCCCTCATCAGCGTGGTGCAAGCTGTACCTCAACGATCGAAAAAGCTGGACTTTGGGGCATCCTGAACAATCATGAAACAGGTATTTAGGCTGGAAGGGCGTGAGAACGCCAAACTAAGTGAAAAATAGTATAAAATTGAAATTGTACTGGAATTAAGTAAATAAATTAAGAAAAAGACATCTCCTGATGGTGCAAATAAAAGTTGCCGATGGCTTGCGCCGATTAGTTGATATTGCCATGTGGAAATTAGGGAAGACAAACTTCAAGACGACACAGAAATTTATTCAAGGCAAGAACAAAACTATCAATGGTAAACAAAAGATAAGCCACGAGGAAAATTTACAGAGTAGCAAATATAAACATAAAAATGACCACTCTGTTAATAAAAATAATAAAATTAATAAATAATTTGTTACAATATATATTACGACAGATGGCACAAGCCATCAGCAACTTTTATTTGTACGATCAGGAGATGTCTTTCTCTTCATTTATCCACCTTATCCCAATAAAATTCACTTTTGTACTAATTTTTACATGGAAAAATGGGTCTGCTGGAAGTTAACAAATTTCTGACGTCATTCTGTTTCTTTACCCATTAACCTGTATGTTATTTATTTAACAGTTGCAAAGACACGCCATATCTACAATTAGTATAATTGCGTGTAAATCTGAAATAATATATACAAATCAAATCATTGTGAAATTAACATAATTTAACATTGGGAAGCACGCAAATTACACATTCGATGTCAATTTTTGCATATAGTAATTAGAAATAGTAGCTTGAAATATGTACAGTCAACACTTTCGCCTTAAAATATACAGCCTGCAGAATCTATTGAACTTGATGTATTGGTCTATGTATGTAATTATGGTATATCTTTGCATGCTGTTACACGTTCATACGTTATATGCAAATTTCACATTTCAATTTGATGGCTTTAATAGCAAACTTTTTATCTCCTAATTGACATTTTTTGTACTTTCTCGATATGGGCATTGATTGAAAACACATTTAGGGTCCAAGGACAGATAAAAAAGATTTACAATGATATAATTAATGGAATTTTTTTAGCCTCTTGTTCGAGCTAAGTGGTGATCCATTGAATATAAGAATGGTAAATATAAAGCGTACACCTCTGTGGATCCATATGAGGAAAAAGACAAAAAATTGAAATATTTCGATGGATTGCTCTCTCTGTCTCAGTTTAGTGAGTGAAATGTGATTAAAAATCGATATATAAAAATGTTATTTTATTTCAGAATTATAATTTCTAGAACAAACATATATTCTTGAACAACCGAAGAAAATTCTGTATCAAGCAAATGCTCAATAATTCTCTATCAAAAATATATATCGGCAGAATTCATCATTATAATATTGTCATAACCAAAAATGTACATAGCTTGTAACTGTAAATAATACATCGGCAGCTTGGCGAATGGTATGCACCTAAGCCCCGATAGGTGGCGCGCTGTCAGCTCGGCAAGTGTTATGTACCTAAGCTCCGATAGATGGCGGGCGCGCTAGGCGGGAAATTTGTAAACAATAGTCGCCATCTTGAGGGGTGTAGCCGATCGCCAGCCGTTTGGGTCTCTGACATTACTTTCTTAATTTACCATTATTTTTATCCATTTAACTTAGTTTACCTCTATTTCTTTTTATCACTCAAACTTATTAACTACTAGCCGAATGACCCGGGCAACGCCAAGGTTTTACCCGATTAAATGTTTTTATTCAAATACTATTCGTTACAATTATAAATTGGCGCCTTGGATGTCACTTTTGTGAAACGTCCCGCTCCAAACTTTGTGTGTTTTTAAAATATAAAAATAAAAATGTACATTTTCACAACGATATTTGAAAATTATATTATTTTGATTTTCAAATACTATTCGTTACAATTATAAATTGGCGCCGTGGATGTCACTCTTGTGAAACGTCCCGCTCCAAACTTTGTGTCTGAGAAGCGATATTTTTATAGAAAGATGATCTGGCTTTTGTTTTCTGCTCGAATGAATGTTTTTCTGTTAGAATTTTGTTCCTGCGTACAAAAAAAATGAACTGGTTTCACCCGTGGTCTCTGCTTTTTGGAATTTTTCCCGATATAATTTTGTATCTGATAATCAAACATAATACAGCAATATTGTCATCATTATTTTCTGACGAAAAAATACAACTATTTTTACCCAGAACCTGTCAATTTTATTTTTTATTGGCTAAAAATCCGATAAATATATTTTCCAGATTTTTCTCTATGTCCTGTCAAAACACGTTTTACATGTACATTAGGTCAGCTGATATTACCTCCCATCTTCACCGCTAGAGGCGCTGCTTGCGAGCGAAAAGGCAAATTTGCAACGCAATTTGCAAATAACTTGAAGAATATTCGGGATAGAGACCTGAAATTTTCACTAAAAGTTTTTCCAGATTCTACTCTATATACTGTTAAAATTTCAGTCAGATTAGTTAAGTATTGTGGACGTGTATAGCCGACATAGATACCCACATACATACATACATACATACATACACTGACTTTTATATATATAGGGATTTAAAGTCATCTAATAAATTATTATTTTATTCTACCCAAACGTCACCTTCATTACTGTGACAATATATATATAACTTAAACCAAAAGTTAACTTTTGTCGCGATCAACAAGGAGAGTTCACGACTGATGAGCCCGGCCTTCCCTATATTTACTTGTTTAATTTTTAAAAGAATCATACGCGTCTATAATACAAGGGGGGAACAATAAATAAGGTGAATTATCTTATTTCTTAAAAATTAAAAAGCAAAAATAATTTGAACCACAGAATATTAAAATATAACATCGAGAGACTATTTAAGGTGTTCTGTTCTTTTTTTCCCACGCGCGGCGCGAGACTTATAAATAAACTAAAATGGAAGCTCCCTTGAAGGATTGCACCACGCTTGAACAACGTGCAGTTATTCGTTTCTTGAATGCAGAAGGTATTCAAACATCTCAAATATGCCAAAGAATGAAAAATATCTATGGTGACTCTTGTTTGTCTCAAAACACATTTATAAATGGGTTAACGAGTTCAAAAATGAACGAATTTCCAAGACAAAAAAAAAAAAAAACAGGTCTCAACGTTCGGCCGGTAAAGTTTTGTTAATAATTTTTGGGATGTTGATGGACTAATCTGTCTTGATTTTTTTATCCTCAAGGCAACGTATGAACAGCGACCTTTATTGTGACATTCTTGTAAATAAGCTAAAGCCCGGTATAAGAAACAAAAGAAGAGGGAAGCTTAGTAAAGGTGTTCTCTTCCTTCATGATAATGCAAGGCCGCATACATCATGTAAAACTGTATCTACAATCATTAAATTAGGTTTTGAAGTTTTAGAACATCCTGCATATAGTCCAGACCTAGCCCCCTCTGACTATTTCCTTTTTGGACTACTAAAGAAGGAGTTAAAGGGAAAGCGATTTGACTCGGTTGAAGATGTCCAGAAAGTGGTGCAAGATGTTTTTCACACGCTTCCTAAGAATGCCTATAAAGAGGGTATTTACAAGTTGCCAGAACGATGGAGACGATGTATAGAAAGCCAAGGTGATTAATTTAAATAAATCAAGTCCTAATTTTTAATATCGTTCTTATTTTTTTTGATAAATTATAATTCACCTTATTTATTGATCCCACCTTGTAGTTTCGAATTTTCATAACATATGGCGCGTTAATGCATCATAAATCTAAGATTCACTGGGATGTCAGATGTCAACAGAAGTAAGGATTACAGAGAGGAAGGATGTTTGTCGGCTCCAGGATGTGTTGATGTCTGGCCAGGTGTTGTCCCCACAGATGTGACAAACGGTATAACAGCATCAAAGAGAATTGTTAGAGATTCACCATTGTGTCACTGACAACATTCCGTCTCTTTCTTCTTCTTCTTTCTTATCTCACACTGGCTGAAGTAGAATGCGTCTACCTTTGTCATTAAGACTGGGAGCACTACTCAGTGGCAGGCCGACTTATAGCTCCAAAATAAATGGCCGCCTCTAAGAGGAACAGACGCCATGTGCAG
>CP092865.1:150183900-150242163 GCA_030710605.1 Cordylochernes scorpioides | reverse complement strand
AGATAAGAAAGAAGACAAAGATTATTATTTAAAATACTGTAAATAATAATGTATAATAAACTAAATATTTATCATCAATTTATTAACGTGATATTCTGTTGAAGGACTGACAAGTCCGAAAGCTTGAAAGAAAAAGTTGAACAAGAAATTTAGCCCTGGCTAGCTTTATTTATTTTATAAAATTAGCTTTTACCACGCTCCAAGAACCCAGGTTACCTATATTTTATCTCTCTGTCTTTTATCGATGTTTCAATAAAAACGTATTATCCTCGTCAAAAACTGATGTAAAAGTTTTTTGATGAAATGAAATATCTTTCTGGCTGAAATTTCATAGGACATTGACTTTAAATTCCTGTTCATCAATTCTTCAGAAATATCTATAACCACTTGTTTGGTCATTGAGGTACAGCCTCCCACTAAACTGCTGAGGGCCAACAGTCTGAAATGCATACTCAGTTAGCTTTCATTTTTTTAATTTCCCAAGAAATGATATTCGACCAATATTCCAGTAAAAAATTGGCTCAATCAGAGATTAGTTAATCAAAGGGCAATCCATTGAATACATTTATACAAAAAAAAACGTACCTGGATTCTGAGGAGAAAAAAAAAAGAGAAAAAAAACAACGATTTCTAAAAATATTTCTAGGAATTGCTTCCTTTTTATCAATTTATTGCACGATAAACTTGAATGTAATTAGATTCAGGTTATTTACCTATTTATTTAACAAATTACTTTTAAGTTTATTGAGTAATAAGTAAGTAAAAGATGTACCAATCCCTCGAAATATTTTGAGAAAAAAATGTTTTTTTTTCTTTCATAGATCCAGTGTGTTACGCCTTTATATATATTGTAACAAAGTGTATTTATTATTTTATTAACAGAGTATCATTTTTTATGTTTATATTTTGCTACTCTATAAACTTCCCTCGTGGTTATCTTTTGTTTATCATTCTAGTTTGTTCTTGCCTTAAATAAATTGCTGTGTAATCCCCGAAGTTGGTCTTCCCTAATTTTCCACGTGGCAATATAAATATTATTCATGGCCTTTTGACTCCAATAATCTTGGTTACCAATTATTTTCCTGAATATTGGTCGAATATCCTTTCTTGGTAAATGAAAAAAAAAATGAAAAGCTAACTGGGTACACATTAGTTGAAATTTATTCAGATAGATTTCGCAGTCATCAAACAATTTTGAGTTTCAGGATAAGGAGAATGCCGTTTTCTTCATTCTTGATATTTCCAAAGAGACGAACTCCGTCCTTGCCGATCCCAAGCCCGGATGAAAAAGGAGGAGGGGGAGCAGTAACAAGCTCACTAAAAAACCTGGGCTCAGCTGGCCCGGCTGATAGTACCCTGTAAGGGCTCCAATCCAGGTATACAGGATGAGCAGCATTTGTACTCCATGTTAGGAGCAGCTGCACATGGCGTCTGTTCCTCTAGAGGCGGCCATTTATTTTGGAGCTAAGTCTGCCTGCCACTGAGTAGTGCTCCCAGTCTTAATGACAAAGGTAGACGCATTCCACTTCACCCAGTGTGAGATAAGAAAGAAGAAGAAGAAAGAGATGGAATATTGTCAGTGACACAATGGTGAAGCTCTAACAATTCTCTTTGATGCTGTTATACCGTTTGTCACATCTGTGGGGACAACACCTGGCCAGACATCAACACATCCTGGAGCCGACAAACATCCTTCCTCTCTGTAATCCTTACTTCTGTTGACATCTGACATCCCAGTGAATCTTAGTTTTATGATGCATTAACGCGCCATATGTTATGAAAATTCGAAACTACAAGGTGGGATCAATAAATAAGGTAAATTATAATTTATTAAAAAATAAGAACGATATTAAAAATTAGGACTTGATTTATTCAAATTAATCACCTTGGCTTTCTATACATCGTCTCCATCGTTCTGGCAACTTGTAAATACCCTATTTATAGGCATTCTTAGGAAGCGTGTGAAAAACATAATGCACCACTTTCTGGACATCTTCATCCGAGTCAAATCGCTTTCCCTTTAACTCCTTCTTTAGTAGTCCAAAAAGGCAATAGTCAGAGGGGGCTAGGTCTGGACTATATGCAGGATGTTCTAAAACTTCAAAACCTAATTTAATGATTGTAGATACAGTTTTACATGATGTATGCGGCCTTGCATTATCATGAAGGAAGAGAACACCTTTACTAAGCTTCCCTCCTCTTTTGTTTCTTATACCGGGCTTAAGCTTATTTACAAGAATGTCACAATAAAGGTCGCTGTTCATACGTTGCCTTGAGGATAAAAAATCAAGACAGATTAGTCCATCAACATCCCAAAAAATTGTTAACAAAACTTTACCTGCCGAACGTTAAGACCTGATTTTTTTTTTTTTTTTTTTTTTTTTTTGGTCTTGGAAATTCGTCATTTTTGAACTCGTTAACCCATTTATAAATGTTTTTTGAGACAAACAAGACTCACCATAGATATTTTTCACTCTTTGGCATATTTGAGATGTTTGAATACCTTCTGCATTCAAGAAACGAATAACTGCACGTTGTTCAAGCGTGGTGCAATCCTTCAAGGGAGCTTCCATTTTAGTTTATTTATAAGTCTCGCGCCGCGCGTGGGAAAAAAAGAACAGAACACCTTAAATAGTCTCTCGATGTTATATTTTAATATTCTGTGGTTCAAATTATTTTTGCTTTTTTAATTTTTAAGAAATAAGATAATTCACACCTTATTTATTGTTCCCCCCCTTGTATTATAGACGCGTATGATTCTTTAAAATTAAACAAGTAAATATAGGGAAGACCGGGCTCATCAGTCGTGAACATGTTGATCGTGACAAAAGTTAACTTTTGGTTTAAGTTATCCTTTGGGTCAGTTATATATATATTGTCACAGTAATGAAGGTGACGTTTGGGTAGAATAAAATAATAATTTATTAGATGACTTTAAATCCCTATATATATATAAAAGTCAGTGTATGTATGTATGTATGTATGTATGTGGGTATCTGTTGTGTATTTAAAATTACCTCGTCGTTCTTTAAGCAAATTATTTCCAACTCACCTTTATGCTTCTATTCTTGTATTCATTTAGATAACATTCCTTAGGATTAATAAATTATTTATTTCAGTATTACATTTAATACAGCAGTTAATAATAAACAACTTAATTATATAAAAAGTTTTACAAAAAGAAAAACGCGGTCATTTGTTTACCGCCAACCAGAAAACTATAAAAATATCAGGAGATGATGATAAATCAAATAATTATATTTGACCGGTCAATATTCAAAATTAAATATAATATTGACTAGTCATACGAAATATACATCATTTCCTCTCCTCTTCGGAAGAGCGGAACTCTTCACAGGTTCAATCTCGTAGGTGGTCCTCGGATCCTACTAGATCTCCGGAGGGGAATCACTGGAGGGGATTTAGGATCCGGTGGTGTACTAGTCCGGGGACTCTGGGCTGGTTCAGTAGAAGACTGCGGCTCCGATGTCACTTCCTGGTGTTGAGGAATCAGTTCTTCTGACTCGGTGTTGAGATCAGGCTCGGAGACTCCGGCGTGGTCTTCGGTAGCTTCACCTCTCTTGTCAGGAATGTGAGATCTCCGCACTTGGTCCCAATGTCTTCTAGCTTGTCCTCTGGCTATTTGTAAAGTCACTAGACGGTTTCCCGTAGTGTTTTGGATGCTCGCTTGGTCCCATTTTGGCTCTGATTTGTAGGTTCGGTACCAAACCGACTCTCCTACCTTAAAGCCTGGTTCCTCCGATTTACCAGGATTTGGTAAAATCAGATCCAAGCGACTCCGAATGTTCCGGCCAAACATCATTTCGGAAGGAGACTTTCCGATGCTGGCTATGGGGGTCCTTCTATACCCCAAAAGTATCTCAGCTAGGCGTTGAGATATGCTTCCTTGTTGTACTTTCTTAAGACCAGTTTTAATGGTTTGCACGGCACGTTCAGCTAAGCCATTGGAACTTGGGTGGAAGGGTGCAGTCCGTAGGTGACGGATACCATTTCTGGTCATGAACTGTCTGAATTCTTCGGAAGTGAACCCGGTACCATTATCAGATACTAGTGTTCTTGGAATGCCAAACCTGGCAAATAGACAGCGTAGTTGTTCGATGGTTTCTCTGTGGAAGTGTTAGGAACAGGAATGGCTTCTATCCACTTGGTACAAGCGTCCACTACAATCAGGTACAGGTTTTGTTCAAATGGCCCCAGATGATCAATATGAACTCTATCCCAGGGTTGGTTGGTGGGCGGCCAATTGACTGGTGTAGTTCGGGGTGGCATGCTGGCATGGCTTTGGCAGCAGTTACACCGTCTAACGGTCTCTTCAATATCCTTGTCCAAACCAGGCCACCAAAACAATGTTCGGGCGACACTTTTTAAACCAACAATGCCTTGATGACTATTATGTAATTCATCCAACATTTTGGCTCTTAAATTTGTAGGAATGATGACACGATTTCCCCAGAACAACAGACCCTCACAGGCTCCCAGCTCACATCTACGGCTCCAGTAAGGCATGAGTTCTTTTTCCTTTGGTGTCTCTTCACTCCAACCTTGAAGAGTATAATTCAAGGCTTGTCTTAAAACAGGATCTCCTGGTAAGCTTTTCCGAATATCATCAGATGTAACTGGTGAACTGTCTAAAGCGTCCATCAATAATACCAATTCCACAGGTTCTGAATCCGGTTCCTTTGAATCTGGTTCAGGAGTGAACATGGGAAGTCGGCTTCCAGTCGGTTTCACTTCAGGATCAACTAGCAATCTAGCTCTTACACCCTTGAACACACCGTAGCCAGGACTGAACAGTTCTCTAAATCTATGTAGCTGTGTTGGCAGGTTGCTTTCAGTTACTTTAATCATGTCAACCTTGTATGGCTGGGTTGGTAGTATTCCCAATGCTTCCATCCAATTCCGACCACAAAGGCTAGGACCTTCACCTCCAACAACCATCAGTGGTAGGGTCTGAGTACTATTCTGGTATTGTACGGGCACATCCAATGTACCTAACACTGGCAAGGGTTGGCCACTGTAGGTTGCCAACTTAACTCTTAATGGATCGGCAGGACATGGATTAGGTAGTCTAAAGAACCTTCGAGTGGATTCGGATATGAGGCTGTAGGCAGAACCGGTATCATATTCAAATGACAGTATCTTATCATTGATTTGTACTTCAATCTTAATTGGATCGGTTGTTCTCCATAAATTTACGATTTTGAAGATTTGACTGCTGATTTCCGTCTCTGCGATGGCGTGTACTTTATTTCCATCCTTATTTGCAGTATAATTGCGTTGTGGCTTTCTTTTTAGACAACTTCTCCCCAAATGTCCAATTTTACCACAGTTGAAACATTTGGCTTCCAGATGAGGGCATTTATCTTGCTTATGATCCTTAGATCCACATCTTATGCATGTATAGCTTTCTGACCTGGTAAACTTTCCTGTAGTAGATGGCTTTAACCTCCAATTGCCTTGCTTAATTTTCATAACAACCTCTGGATTTCTTTGACTTTGTAAATCTTTTGCATCTTGTGCTGCTGCTTCTAAAGCAAGAGCAATTTCAATAGCTCTATGCAAGGTCAAACTATCACCTTCCCCTAACAGTTTTCTTTGAATGTTGTCATCCTCGATTCCAGCTATTAGTCTATCACGGATAGCTTCATCTATCGTAGACCCAAATTTGCAATATTCAGCCATCTTCTTTAATTCAGCAATGTATATTGAAATTTTTTCACCTGGCCTCCTTGCTCTATTTGAAAACTTTGAACGTTCAACGATAGCAGATGGGGTGGGGTTGAAATGGTTTTTTAATTTGCTCACTAGAACTGGGTAAGTATTTTCTACATCAGATAATTTTTTTGGTATGCAAAGATCATATAAAAGGTTGTACACAGTTGGTGTTAGCAAGGTCAAGAAAATTGCTTTCTTTTTA
This sequence comes from Cordylochernes scorpioides, assembly GCA_030710605.1. Lineage (NCBI taxonomy): Eukaryota > Metazoa > Arthropoda > Arachnida > Pseudoscorpiones > Chernetidae > Cordylochernes > Cordylochernes scorpioides. Next base: position 150,236,225 of record CP092865.1, on the reverse strand, counting down.
TTTTGATCAATGTTATTTGCCTCAAAAAAATATTCCAATCTTTCGGTGTATCTTTCGCAACTTTCTGTAGTCTCGTCAAATTTTTCAATTGTAAAAAGAGACATTTTGAACTAATTTGTTTACTTATCTTCAATTGGAAGATCCTAATTTGTTTACTTATCTTCAATTGGAATATCCCGTGCTCGTCGCCAATTTACTGTTGTGTATTTAAAATTACCTCGTCGTTCTTTAAGCAAATTATTCAACTCACCTTTATGCTTCTATTCTTGTATTCATTTAGATAACATTCCTTAGGATTAATAAATTATTTATTTCAGTATTACATTTAATACAGCAGTTAATAATAAACAACTTAATTATATAAAAAGTTTTACAAAAAGAAAAACGCGGTCATTTGTTTACCGCCAACCAGAAAACTATAAAAATATCAGGAGATGATGATAAATCAAATAATTATATTTGACCGGTCAATATTCAAAATTAAATATAATATTGACTAGTCATACGAAATATACATCAGTATCTATGTCGGCTATACACGTCCACAATACGTAACTAATCTGACTGAAATTTTAACAGTATATAGAGTAGAATCTGGAAAAACTTATAGTGAAAATTTCAGGTCTCTATCCCGAATATTCTTCAAGTTATTTGCAAATTGCGTTGCAAATTTGCCTTTTCGCTCGCAAGCGGTGAAGATGGGAGGTAATATCAGCTGACCTAATGTACATGTAACACGTGTTTTGACAGGACATAGAGAAAAATCTGGAAAATATATTTATCGGATTTTTAGCCAATAAAAAAATAAAATTGACAGGTTCTGGGCAAAAATAGTTGTATTTTTTTCGTCAGAAAATAATGATGACAATATTGCTGTATTATGTTTGATTATCAGATACAAAATTATAGCGGGAAAAATTCCAAAAAGCAGAGACCCACGGGTGAACCAGTTCTTTTTTTTTTTTTTTTTGTACGCAGGAACAAAATTCTAACAGAAAAACATTCATTCGAGCAGAAAACAAAAGCCAGATCATCTTTCCATAAAAATATCGCTTCTCAGACACAAAGTTTGGAGAGGGACGTTTCACAAGAGTGACATCCACGGCGCCAATTTATAATTGTAACGAATAGTATTTGAAAATCAAAATAATATAATTTTCAAATATCGTTGTGAAAATGTACATTTTTATTTTTATATTTTAAAAAACACACAAAGTTTGGAGCGGGACGTTTCACAAAAGTGACATCCAAGGCGCCAATTTATAATTGTAACGAATAGTATTTGAATAAAAACATTTAAATCGGGTAAAACCTGGGCGTTGCCCGGGTCATTCGGCTAGTAGTTAATAAGTTTGAGTGATAAAAAGAAATAGAGGTAAACTAAGTTAAATGGATAAAAATAATGGTAAATTAAGGAAGTAATGTCAGAGACCCAAACGGCTGGGCGATCGGCTACACCCCTCAAGATGGCGACTATTGTTTACAAACTTCCCGCCTAGCGCGCCCGCCATCTATCGGAGCTTAGGTACATAACACATTGCCAAGCTGACAGCGCGCGCCACCTATCGGGGCTTAGGTACATAACATTCGCCAAGCTGCCGATGTATTATTTACAGTACAAGCTATCTACATTTTTGGTTATGACAATATTATAATGATGAATTCTACCGATATTTTTGATAGAGAATTATTGAGCATTTGCTTGATACAGAATTTTCTTCGGTTGTTCAAGGATATATGTTTGTTCTATAAATTATAATTCTGAAAATAAAAATAACATTTTTATATAATATATATTATATAATATATATATATCGATTTTTAATCACCTTTCACTCACTAAACTGAAACAGAGAGAGCAATCTATCGAAATATTTCAATTTTTTGTCTTTTCCTCATATGGATCCACAGAGGTATACGCTTTATTTACCATTCTTATATTCAATGGATCACCACTTAGCTCGAACAAGAGGCTAAAAATAAATCCATTAATTATATCATTGTAAATCTTTTTTATCTGTCTTTGGACCCTAAATGTGTTTTCATCAATGCCCATATCGAGAAAGTACAAAAAATGTCAATTAGGAGATAAAAGTTTGCTATTAAAGCCATCAAATTGAAATGTGAAATTTGCATATAACGTATGACGTGTCACAGCATGCAAAGATATACCATAATTACATACATAGACCAATACATCAAGTTTAATAGATTCTGCAGGCTGTATATTTAAGGCGAAAGTGTTGACTGTACATATTTCAAGCTACTATTTCTAATTACTATATGCAAAAATTGACATCGAATGTGTAATTTGCGTGCTTCCCAATGTTAAATTATGTTAATTTCACAATGATTTGATTTGTATATAATTTCAGATTTACACGCAATTATACTAATTGTAGATATGGCGTGTCTTTCCAACTGTTAAATAAATAATTACATAACATACAGGTTAATGGGTAAAGAAACAGAATGACGTCAGAAATTTGTTAACTTCCAGCAGACCCATTTTTCCATGTAAAAAATTAGTACAAAAGTGAATTTTATTAGGATAAGGTGGATAAATGAAGAGAAAGACATCTCCTGATCGTACAAATAAAAGTTGCTGATGGCTTGTGCCATCTGTCGAAATATATATTGTAACAAAGTATTTATTAATTTTATTATTTTTATTATAACAGAGTGGTCATTTTTATGTTTATATTTTGCTACTCTGTAAATTTCCCTCGTGGCTTATCTTTTGTTTACTATTGATAGTTTTGTTCTTGCCTTGAATAAATTTCTGTGTCGTCTTGAAGTTTGTCTTCCCTAATTTCCACGTGGCAATATCAACTAATCGGCGCAAGCCATCGGCAAACTTTTAATTGCACAATCAGGAGATGTCTTTTTCTTAATTTATCCTCTTAATTCCAGTACAATTTCACCTTTATACTATTTTTCACATAGTTTGGCATTCTCACGCCTTTCCAGCCTAAATACCTGTTTCATGATTGTTCAGGATGCCCCAAAGTCCAGCTTTTTCGATCGTTGAGATACAGCTTGCACCACGCTGATGGCCAACAGCCCGAAACATTACATGGTTAGATTTTCTTGATTAATCAAGAAAGAGTATTTGACCAATTATGGAATAATCAACGCTTAGTTGATATTTATTCCGACAGATGGCGTAAGCCATTTTCAACTTTTAGTTGCACGACACACGAGATGCCTTTACCTCTATGTTACTAAGGGGAATGTATTGTTAATACAAGAGAAAATAGCACTGTCTGGGTACAAGTATTGATTTAAAATACAACCATTAGGCACGAATATTTCTTCTCCAAATAAAATAAACTACTGTTCTTACTGTGATGGAAAATATTGGGAGGGCTTCGCTCATCAGTGGGGATTGGCGAAACCTCTGGGAAGGTTCACCACTGCGCTAGTTAGACATGTTCCATTATTTCTGTGTGGATAGTAAAAACAGTTAGTCATTATCCATTATCGTAAAGACTGACCGAAGTATCTTTAATTAGAAGAATTATCCATTTTGTCTGTAGATAGATCAACAATTAAACAATCAAATTAGACAAGTCAATTATTTCTGTGTGGATAGGTCAACACCGTTAGACATTATCCATTATCTTAAAGACTGACCGAAATATCTTTAATTAGAAGAATTATACATTATGTCTGTAGATAGATAAACAATTAGACAATCCAATTATACAACTCCATTATTTCTGTGTGGATAGGTCAAACGTTAGACATTATCCATTATCGTAAAGACTGACCGAAGTATCTTTAATTAGAAGAAGTATCCATTATGTCTGTAGATAGATCAACAATTAGGCAATCCAATTAGACAAGTCCATTATTTCTGTGTGGATAGGTCAAAAGATAGACATGTTCTATTATCAATAGATTCAAATCTCCTGGATATCAATCAAACAAATGCTACAGGTTTCTGGAGATGGGTTTCTTTATTAAACACAAGGTAATAAGACCAAATTCAAGTAAATAAATAGTGTGTGACGTTTCGGTAACAGTGTTGTTACCATCTTCAGACAAAAGTGCTGAATGAAAAATTTTACCACAGCATGTTTTAGATAGTTACTGTGGTAAAATTTCTCATTCAGTACTTTTGTCTGAAGATGGTAACAACGCTGTTACCGAAACGTCACACACTTATTATTTATTTGGATTTGGTCTCTTATTATCTTGTGTTTGAAATGTTACACATGAATTATTTATTTAGGCTTTGTTACTCTATGATTCTTGGTATCTTCAGACTAAGATAATTCACAGAATGTGTATCAAGTGTTAGCGGCCACAATCCATGTACAGATGGGCTGACTTCCTCATCTATTGGACACAGTTGTGATGGGAACCCATCAACCTAACTGAGCTCAACCTACCTTAGGCAATACCAAACAACATTGGGGACCTATGCCCTACACCGCCCAGGTGCAGAATTGGTTACAAAAGATGAATTTCAATATCAATTGATTTAAATGTCCTGGATATCAATCAAATAAATGCTACAGGTTTCTGGAGATCTTTTATCTTTATTAAATGTAATCTCAAGCTTTCGGGTATCTCTGCCCTCCTACATAATCCATCATAATCGGGAGGCACCTACAGGGCTGGGTACATGGCCTAGACGATGACGCCCTGGCCATCCTGGTGTCTACCAAAACACACATCTATAAGTACTTCCTCGGCGTGGAACTGAGGAGTGAAGACCTTGTCTGGAGGAGAACTCTCTCAAGATGGGAAACCTTCCTTACTGAAGAAATTTGTACACATACACAACAATATATATATTCCCCTACATTTTATCTACCCTTTATTTACTATCTTATTATATATATATTTCCACCTTTGTAACAATTGAATAGAAGAATTAGTAAAATTGTTTAAATTGTTGTACACAGGACTACATAGAGTTTATACGTTCCTATGTACACCTGTAGATGGGCGGAGATACCAGAAAGCTCGAGATTACATTTAATAAAGATGAAGAATCTCATCTCCAGACACCTGTAGCATTTATTTGATTATCCATTATGTCTATAGATAGAGCAACAGGTTCATTTGATGCCACAACACTTTACACAGATGCACCAATAATTTAAGATCACGCAGAATGTAACCTAGAAGGCAAAATATTTCACTATACCTCCTCCATTAACGTCTATGTATGTATATTTATCAATTAATTTATCTACTTTTATTTATTTATTCATATTTATCATTATTTAATCTTATTTATTCACATATTTATCATTATTTAATCTTATTTATTCATATTTATAATTATTTAATCTTATTTATTCACATATTTATCAGTTTGAAAATAGAGCAATCCATAAATAAATATTTAATTAAAAAGGCATATATTGGATCAAAAAATCATTTATTTTACCAATATTTCAGTTGGCTGAACGCCAACCTTTATCTAGGTATTATAACATATTTAATGTGTGTTTATATACACACATTAAATATGTTATAACACCTTGATAAATGTTGGCATTCAGCCAACTGAAATATTGGTAAAATAACTGATTTTTTGATCCAATATATGCCTTTTTAATTAAATATTTATCCATATTTAATCTTATTTATTCATATTTATTATTCAATTAACCATATATAATCCTATATGGACATTGTAATAAAGTAGCTTCAATCCCAATCTCCATCCATCAAGAGTTGAACAATATTCACAGATTGCCCTATCCTTGACCATTCTCATCATCAAATAATCTGTGAAAACAATTTTCGAAGGTAATTTCCCTAATTGAAGCAATTTTTAGATGACCCTGCATAACAGGGGATACACCTCATTAAAGAGGTGATTTTACCCTAATTTTTCATCTATTTTTTTAACTTATTGACTCATTCAAAACACATCCTTCCCCCAATACTCAACTTCTTTCCCCAGAATACCACTCCTACCATTCCCAAACTAAAGACAGCATTCTGATCTCAATCCTTTATTCTTCATTTCGACTTAGAACGCTATGTCCCTCTAGGGACACTTACACTTTAAAGATAAACAAAATTTTGAAAAAAAAAAGAAAGATATACAAACTTAGTATGCAAGTTATTTAGATGAAAAGAGAAAAAAATATCAACACAATTGATATATTAACACAAAGCAATTATATATACGCGCCATCTATATAAATAAAATGGAAGGATTTAAAAGCACGAATGATTCTTTTATACATAATACAAACTTCTACTGTCCTTACTGCGATGAAAAAATATATTGGGAGGGCTTAGCTCATCAGTGGTGAACCCTCCCTGCGGTTTCGCCAATTTAATCCACCAGACCGCTTCTCAGAGCTCTAATACTGTATTGGACGATTCTGTTTATATACGCAGCACTGAAGGGTGGAATCTCAGAAATGGTTTTCAAGAAAACTATGGACATAAGATTATAGGACAGTAGAATTACATTCAAATATTTGCATCAAGCAATGCTCTTCCGCAAACAATAAAGACCAGGATTGATATATATATACAAAGGGTTGATATCTCAATCCAGATCGGTACAAGGGAATTGGTCGTTTTTTTCCTATTTGAATCAATTTCAGGTTGATTCAGCTAACTTCTTCCTATTTTGAGTCAAAATGTGATTCATTAAATAAGTTTATATAAAAAGAGGGTACCTGGATCTGTAAAAGAAAAAAAACGTTCTTTTCTCAAAATATTTCGAGAAATTCCTTCTCTTTATCAATTTATTGAACAGTGATTTTGCGTGGTACAATAAACTGATAAAGAGGGATCAATCTCTCGAAATATTTTGAGAAAAAAGTTTTTTTTTTCTTTACAGATACAGGTATGTCGTTTTTTTTATATAAACTCCTTCTATTTGTCCGAAACTCAGAGTAAAGAATGTATTTTATTGCGAAGGATAGTTAGCTTCAGGAATATTTGAGAAAGAGAGATTGAGATTGAAACTACTTTATCTCAATGTTCATATAATATTAAACAAGTTTAAATATAGAATAAATATAAATATGAAAAAATAAGATTAAATAGGGATCAATATAGATGAATAAATGTAAAATATATATATATTTTTGCTTATCCCTAGTACATGTGGCCATGATAATCATGGTGGGTAGTTAGCGACTGCTTTTTACTGTAAGCGCACCACATGTCTACACATGTGAAAATCAGTTCGACTTTGCACTTACAAATGTGCCAGAGCCCCGTTTGGTTACTTGCACTCGCTGGTGGGGTTGAACTTTTGCAAGAATCGGTGGCCATTGGAGCATTTTGTTTTTTTTTAACAAAAAAAAGTGTCCAACGCGGGAATCGAACCCGGGTCGTAGTGGTCGAAAACCAAACGGTTTAACCATCCTTCCACCGAACCCCCAATGTAAAATATATAATTGATAAATATACATATTTATATATAAATGAGATAAGGAAAGAGAATAAGGAAAATTAGATCTTTTGGCAAAGATATTCTTTATTTTGGGGTGTTGCAAGTTTTCGATCAGATTTTGCCTTCAACGGGCAAATATCTTCTATAAACATTTCTTGTAAGAAACAGACGATGTTTTTTATCAAGCCTGTATAAGAGAGAACATCACTTGAAAGCTTGCATTTTAAAAAAGAAATTTATAGTGAGAAATAGTTGTAGTTTTTAAACGCCTTTCACAATTTTATCTTGAATCCTCAAATTTTCATCTATTTCAGAATGGGGTTTGAATATAATTCGTGAAGTTATCGGTTTAACTTTTAAATAACTAAAATTATTTTTTTTTGTCTCATCAAATCTGCTGATACTTTTACCTTTTAAAAACGCCTTATGTTTCTCTATTGATTTTGATTGAAAGCTGACCAAATGGCGTAAAAATTGGATTCTAAAATCGAGTTTGTAATTTATCGATATTCTTATGATGGAAATCAGTATCAGAAATCAATCTTTTATAAATTAAAAAAGCTCCAGGGGAAGGAGACGACAGAGATATACAGACGATCTAAAACAATGGACTGGACGACACGAGGAGATGGCGGAGATCCGGGAAGTATGGAGAGACATGTGGCCCACCCTCAGTAGAGGAAGGCATTGAAGGAGGGAGATATGGAGAGACCATGTGGCCCACCCTCAGTAGAGGAAGACATTGAAGAAGGGAGATATGGAGAGACCATGTGGCCCACCCTCGGTAGAGGAAGACATTGAAGAAGGGAGATATGGAGAGACCATGTGGCCCACCCTCGGTAGAGGAAGGCATCGAAGGAGGAAGATATGGAGAGACCATGTGGCCCACCCTCAGTAGAGGAAGGCATTGAAGGAGGAAGTATGGAGAGACCATGTGGCCCACCCTAAGTAGTGGAAGGCATCGAAGGAGGGAGATATGGAGAGACCATGTGGCCCACCCTCAGTAGAGGAAGACATTGAGGAGGGAGATATGGAGAGACCATGTGGCCCACCCTCAGTAGAGGAAGACATTGAAGGAGGGAGATATGGGAGAGACCATGTGGCCCACCCTCAGTAGAGGAAGGCATCGAAGGGGGGAGATATGGAGAGACCATGTAGCCCACCCTCGGTAGAGGAAGGCATTGAAGGAGGGAGATATGGAGAGACCATGTGGCCCACCCTCGGTAGAGGAAGGCATTGAAGGAGGAAGATATGGAGAGACCATGTGGCCCACCCTCGGTAAAGGAAGGCGTCGAAGGAGGAAAATATGGAGAGACCATGTGGCCCACCCTCGGTAGAAGAAGGCATCGAAGGAGGAAGATATGGAGAGGACCATGTGGCCCACCCTCAGTAGAGGAAGGCATCGAAGGAGGGAGATATGGGGAGACCATGTGGCCCACCCTCAGTAGAGGAAGACATTGAAGGAGGGAGATATGGAGATACCATGTGGCCCACCCTCAGTAGAGGAAGACATTGAAGGAGGGAGATATTGAGAGACCATGTGGCCCACCCTCAGTAGAGGAAGGCATTGAAGGAGGGAGATATGGAGAGACCATATAGCCCACCCTCAGTAGAGGAAGACATTGAAGGAGGGAGATATGGAGAGACCATGTGGCCCACCCTCAGTAGAGGAAGACATTGAAGGAGGGAGATATGGAGAGACCATGTGGCCCACCCTCAGTAGAGGAAGACATTGAAGGAGGGAGATATTGAGAGACCATGTGGCCCACCCTCAGTAGAGGAAGACATTGAAGGAGGGAGATATTGAGAGACCATGTGGCCCACCCTCAGTAGAGGAAGACATTGAAGGAGGGAGATATGGAGAGACCATGTGGCCCACCCTCAGTAGAGGAAGACATTGAAGGAGGGAGATATGGAGAGACCATGTGGCCCACCCTCAGTAGAGGAAGACATTGAAGGAGGGAGATATGGAGAGACCATGTGGCCCCACCCTCAGTAGAGGAAGACATTGAAGGAGGGAGATATTGAGAGACCATGTGGCCCACCCTCAGTAGAGGAAGGCATTGAAGGAGGGAGATATGGAGAGACCATATAGCCCACCCTCAGTAGAGGAAGACATTGAAGGAGGGAGATATTGAGAGACCATGTGGCCCACCCTCAGTAGAGGAAGACATTGAAGGAGGGAGATATTGAGAGACCATGTGGCCCACCCTCAGTAGAGGAAGGCATCGAAGGAGGGAGATATGGGGAGACCATGTGGCCCACCCTCAGTAGAGGAAGACATTGAAGGAGGGAGATATGGAGAGACCATGTGGCCCACCCTAAGTAGTGGAAGACATTGAAGGAGGGAGATATGGAGATACCATGTGGCCCACCCTCAGTAGAGGAAGACATTGAAGGAGGGAGATATTGAGAGACCATGTGGCCCACCCTCAGTAGAGGAAGGCATTGAAGGAGGGAGATATGGAGAGACCATATAGCCCACCCTCAGTAGAGGAAGACATTGAAGGAGGGAGATATGGAGAGACCATGTGGCCCACCCTCAGTAGAGGAAGACATTGAAGGAGGGAGATATTGAGAGACCATGTGGTCCACCCTCAGTAGAGGAAGGCATTGAAGGAGGGAGATATGGAGAGACCATAAAGCCCACCCTCAGTAGAGGAAGACATTGAAGGAGGGAGATATGGAGAGACCATGTGGCCCCACCCTAAGTAGTGGAAGGCATCGAAGGAGGGAGATATGGAGAGATCATGTAGCCCACCCTCAGTAGAGGAAGACATTGAAGGAAGGAAATAAAAAAGTCATCCAAAGGATAACTGAATCACGACAACATCCATCATAACCAACAGCTACTGGATGCACTCCATGGACGGACGTCCCATGGAAATGTCCTCAAGCCGTAAAACTGTCACAGCGCAATAAATCAATCCCAGGTTATACCCGGTTATTAAAAGATGCCATTCACTCCCTTTCGCCCTTTAAGGAAGAAGGCAAAAAACGAAGGTCTTGGTGAGAACGGAACCATTAATCCTCCAACTTATGTAAAGAAGGCACGTAAGATAGCATGACGTGGTAGAAATATTCGTCTAACGTCAGAATGCCATTAGTGAGCTGTATCCTTCGATGCCTTCCTCTACTGAGGGTGGGCTACATGGTCTCTCCATATCTCCTTCCTTCAAAGCCTTCCTTTTTTCGATGGGAAAGTTTCAGAGGATAGTTCAGAGAAACACGGAAATACGTCAATCTACACTTTCCTCCTGACAGAGATCTACCAGTGACAAAGTATGTTGTAACTAAGTATTTTATTAACACAGAATATCAATTTGATATTCAATTACACTATTCCCTTATTGCTTATCTTGTATTTTATCAATTAAAGAAGAACCCTTATGCTCAAAACTGTGCAACTCTGTGCTTCACTTCCATCAATAATTGACAATATGACCCAGAATAAGTATATTGCTACGGCGTTTTAAGGTTTCCACAAGTCCATATCTCAGAAGAAGGCCAAGTGACACTCACTCCTCACTTTCTTACTGCTACTCTTTTTGTGTTGTTTTTCTTGCTTCCCTCTTTCTCTTTCTTGTTTTTTTTTTCTTTTTTTTTGTTTTTTTCTTTTTCTTCTGTCTATATCGTTGTTTCCTTTGTCTCATCGCTTTGTTCTTATGCATACCTCTGGTGAATCCTGTATAGGGTCAGTGACCCTAAATAAAGGCTCTTTGTTGTTGTTGTATTTTATCAATTATAATTTGCTCTTAAATAAATTGCTGTGTCATCCTGAAATTTTGTCTTTTCTAATTTTCTAGGTGGCAATATAATCTTCCCTTCTAAAGATAATCATCTTCACAAGTAGAAAGATACATTAGCGTACCATCTGTTATGGAAATTCGAAACTATTAGAGACGCGTATGATTCTTTTAAAATTAAACAATTTCTACTGCAGAACGACATTTGAAAATTATCCCGCATGTGTTTCTTTTGAACGAAAAATCGAAATTTATTTTAAGGAGAAATAACGATTATTTCTAACCTTAAGGATCAAGTATGAAAGAATGAAATGTGAAGAGTAATGATTAACGGAAAAATAAAGTGTCCAGGGATGGGAATCGAACCCACAGTGTTCCGCTTACCGGGCAGATGCCATGTCCACTAGGCTACCCTGGACATATTTTTCCGTTCGTAAATATTATATTGTATTATAATTTCTACTGCCCTTACTGCAATGGAAAAATTAATAGGAGAGCCTGGCTCATCAGTGGTGAACCCTCCCAGCGATTTCGCCAGTTTAATCTACCATTTAAAGATATTTCAATATGGATAATCATTCCTTGCTGCATGCAAGCTAATCAAGATCTCAGGGTGAAGTTGGGAAAGATGGATGGACTCCAGATGTGGGGGGATGTGAGGGGAACAGGACGGTATTCCAGTGTGGGGGAGAATGGACAGTCTGGTGACATCAGCGGTGACAGAAGACGTGACAAGTTGTCTCCAGACGTGTGACCGTGTGGATTAACCAGGAAGACAAGGAGGATCCTTCTTGTGGCGGCCATTGAAGGCATCCACTGTATATAGTTATTAATCTCCTTGTAATAGAGTATACCACACTAAGCTGTATCCACAACGTATTGTTTTCCTAGAAACCTTGTACACAAACAACGACCGCTGCACCGTAACAATTTTAACAACAAAAAGGCTATCCTTGACCGACCACATGAGCTTTTTAGATAGCAGAGCACCATCTAACGGAACAAAAATTAATTAAATGCTGATTTAGTCTTGTTCTATGATATTGTAGAGTAGAAAATCAAGTCTTTTTATATCTGAAGATGTGAAAGTATTTATTGATGACGTCACGGCGACTAGTCGATAATTATTAACAAATCAACAAAACTATCTACAGCTAAAGAATATCGAGCAAGCACGCAAAGAAATATTTTGATCATTATTTTATAATGAATAATTAAATTAAATCTGTTTCCAAATATTTTTATTGAATAATTAAATTAAATAATAAATTCTTTCTTCGCCACAATATATATATAATCCATTTTTATTGATAAATCAAGAAAATAATCGCTATTTGAGAACTATTGCATCACTTTTAGCCTAAATAATGATTCATAAAAGATGAGAATGGCTATAGGATGATATGTGGAATGGTGAAAAGTTCTTGAGCCAACCTTCTAAGTTGATGTTCACACAGGAATGTCGGCCATACTGCTGCCGTTTTTACATATTTTCCTTATTTACATAAACACACATCTCCCCAGACTTCTCAGAGGTTCTCTTTCAGTCGTTTTTATTTTTTGAAGACTGAGTTAATTCGACCAATATATGAGAAATGAAAGGATTAAAGCATGAATGCTTCTTTTACACGTAAAACAGACTTCCATTGTCCTGACTGAGATATGAGGGCTCATCGACCAATACAGTATTAGAGCTCTAAGAGAATCGGTTTTGGTAGATTGATTTGGCGAAACCGCTGGGAGGTTTCACCACTGAAGAGCCCTCCCAATATTTTTCATCGCAATGAGGACAGTAGAAGTTTGTTTTACGTATAAAAGAAACATCCATGCTTTCAGTTCCTCTATATGTGGATGGCGCTTTCTTGCTCTTATAGATATATGATATTATACATACATCTATTATCTTCTTCTTCTTTCTTATCTCAAAGCCATGATAATCATGGTGGGTAGTTAGCGACTGCTTTTACTGTAAGCGCACCACATGTCTACACATGTGAAAAGCAGTTCGACTTTGCACTTACAGATGTGCCAGAACCCCGTTTGGTTACTTGCACTCGCTGGTGGGGTTTGACTTTTGCAAGAATCGGAGGCCATTGGAGCATTTTTTTAACAGAAAAAAGTGTCCAATGCGGGAATCGAACCCGGGTCGTAGTGGTCGAAAACCAAACGGTTTAACCAGCCTTCCACCGACCCCCCATCTGTGATAAGAAATTGTAACTATTTTAGACCCTTATGATCATTTTGACGTGACAACGTCTTAAATTAGGTTGCGGCTGGGAGTCACTTATGAAAAAGTGTAACGCCCGGTAACGTTACGATGAGTCACCGAACGAGAGTGCTGCGCGCGCAGCTGCGCGCGCAGCGCTAGAGAATTAGGCGCATTGAATCGGCGCATGCTTGTCTCTGTCTTTGTCTTTCTCGAACGTTCTTGGCGTTGGAAAAACAAGAAAGCGTCATAATACAAGTTCACACGTGTGGTTAAAGTATCGTCAGCTGTGTCTGTAGTGAAAATGTGGAGTGCTTAGATTCGTCATTTACAACAACTACAACAATAAAGGTAAATAATTGTACACTGATATTTCATTATCGTAAACTATGATTGATTGATTAATTGTTAGATTGACACAAAAGTTGAGAAACTGAGTTTATAGGTTATGTCATACTATTGATAAATGTTGATAGTGTTAAGTAAATTATTAGTTTAAAATTAATTAATTAATTAATTATTATTTTACAAATTTTAAATAGTTTCAAATTTATTTAGCAAAAATTTGAACCTTCGATCTGAATAAATGTTTTGATTTTCGAATTGATTCTTTAAAATTACAAATATTAAGAAAAAGTGGCAGATATAAGAAAACTTTATTTAAACTGTGTTGAGCAAGAATTTTAACATCTAATATAAGTAAATGTTTTAATTTTCAACTTCATCATTTACAATTACAAATTTTATTTAATTTCAAATTTATTTAGCAAAAATTTGAACCTTCGATCTGAATAAGTGTTTTGATTTTCAAATTGATTCTTTAAAATTAAAAATTTATCCATTCAATTTCAAATGTTCAACAGGAATCACCACTCTCAAAACAATGGAAACGGTGCCTTCAACTTCCAGTACTTCAATGGAGACGGAGGATATCGTGCCGTCAACGTCTGCAGTACCTTTCGTTGTTCCACACACCACCTCTACCGCCAGAACGAATGCTCAGCGACAACGTGAGTACAGACTACGAAAAGCATTGACCAGAACTCCTGAACAAGTAAGAGCCTTTGCAAAAGCGGCTGCGGAGAGGCAACGCAGGTTCAAGCTACGTAAATCTGCTAACATAGCCCTCACCAGCGGTACGTCAGAGTCACCTGCTTCAACGTCTTGTTCTGTGGTGGAGAGAACAAGCGTTCCTGTCGTGGCGGAGAGAACGAGCGTTCCCCTAACTAACGCTCAACGGCAACGTGCATTCCGACAACGTAGAGCAGCATCTTCTCGGACTGATGTACAACCGACTACTTCTTCAAGCCAAACAGCAATACAACTGGAACAATCCACCTGGTATACCAAATGGTCATCGTCAATACGGAGATTTCAATCTACTTTCCGACGTCGCCGATAGACGTCGCCGATGGATTGGTAAATGGGGCTATTGGAGTTTTGCTATACATCGAACGTCAGCCAGCCAATGCAGATGACCGTTCTGCTCCAGGAGGACCATCGACCAGCACAAGTTTGCCGCCAGCTGAAGATGAAATCGCCACTCTATGGTTCCAGTTTGAAGACAAAAATACGGGTACCAAAGCAAAAATCAAATGTCGACCACATGTGCACAGCAAACCAAACACCTTATCCGTCGATTGGGTGCCAGTGCACAAGAAAGTGGTAAACATTTCGTTGACAAAAACAGTGAAGTGCAAGCGAAAACAATTTCCTTGCGTGCCTGCTTGTGCAATTACGATCCACAAGGCCCAGGGTGGGACGTTTACTACAATTGTTTACAAGTACTCCTCAAAACAACCACAGCAATTGGTATATGTAGCCATGAGCCGCGTCACAAGTATCGACGGATTGTACATCATAACAGAAAAGGACTCTCCATTGGTTTTCAAACATGGCCGAGATGGAAACGACTCACAGACTACTCGAGATATTCGCAATGAATACTTACGACTTCGTGGACACACTCTAGACACAATTACCAAACAAGCCGTAAAATTCTGTGACGACGCAACCGACGCTGGACAACTTATTGTAACGAACATCAACTGTCAAAGTTTAAGTGCCCATGCCGCGGACATTGAAACAGATACTGTGATACCACGATCAGACTATTTAGTATTGACTGAAACGTGGATGCGCGACACTTGTGAACCAACTCCAATCAAGGGTTATGAGTGCGTATCCAGGGAAAATAATCGACCTAACTCAGATACCAACGCGGCTGGTGGAGTGGCGATCTATCGTAAATTATCATCGACATCTACGGCGGAAGTGTTCCAAGTTGCGATTACAGACGTAACTCGTGTCATTAAAACCAAGGGTGACATGTGCATGACTGAAGTTACTTGCTTCGCCGCTAATACTAGCTTCAAGTTTATACTCGGTGCTGTATATATTCATCCAGGAGCTAGTATGCAGGATATTGGAATGTTACTATGGCAAGGACTCGGTCCGTACATTCACAACAGCCAGTACGTGCCACCGTTCGTGCAAATTGATTCTAGTATACCGATTCTTCTGTGTGGTGATTTTAACAAAAACGTAAAGCCTGACAACTCGTTTCTTAATTTCATGAAAAATACGTATAATCTTTATTGCGTATCAATCGTTTCTAAGTCAACTACGTTAAAAGGAACAACTATCGACTTGACTTTCGCAAGACACATTACAGGAGAAAACACTTCCTTTCATTTCATATTTCTCCTATCATCGTCCTATCCTCAACAAAATCACTCAAATAGGAATTAGTTAAGTTTAAGTTTACATGTACAATGTTTTAGTAAACAAAATATATTTCTATAGTTAAAATTTGTGCAATTCTTATTTTCATTCAATTCCTTGTTCCTATTGTGCAATTTAATTATATTCATATCAATAAATATTCTACCGTTGTCACGTAAAATCTTCGCCCGTAAAACCGACTTTACAGGCAACCATTTTTTAATACAATATAATATAATGCGGCTTGTGATTGTAAAACGACATTTGAAAATTATCCCGCATGTGTTTCTTTTCAACGAAAAATCAACATTTTATTCCAAGGAGAAATAGCGGTCATTTCTAACCTTAAGGATGAAGTATGAAAGGATGAATTGTGAAGAGTATTTTTCCGTTTATCATTACTCTTCACAATTCATCCTTTCATACCTCATCCCTAAGGTTAGAAATGATCGTTATTTCTCCTTGAAATAAAATTTTTATTTTTCGTTGAAAAGAAACACATGCGGATCATTTTCAAATGTCATTCTTTTTTAAATTAAACCATTTTCTACTGACCTTACTGCAATGAAAAATTAATGGGAGGGCTTGGCTCATCAGTGGTGAACCCTCCCAGATGTTTTGCCAGTTTGAGATTGTCTCTCGAATGTCTCAGTTGATACCTGGAATCTAAGGAACAAATATGGCTACTGTTGACAGCAGACCAATATGGCGGTATGATTTAATGATCACTTTTCTGGTGTTTCAAGTGTTGATTCAATAACTGAGACTGATATCTCAATACCAGCACACAGCTAAGCAATATTAATAGATCCACAGACATGTTGAAGTTCAGAATGAAGTTTTGAGAAGCACGATTTAGCAGCTTGCCCCTAGAAACCCAAACTTTATTAATTCGCGAATGGTTAAACCTTGGTTTATTATTGACAAGCTATTGTAGTGTTAGCATAGCTGGAATCTTTAAACATGACTTCACAGAACACCGTGGCATAACATGTTCAGAGAGCTAAAATTAATTAGAATTGCAAATCTATGTACTAAGTGCAATTATCAACCTGCCACCCCAAACCACATTATTAACTGTATTGACTCATCCATTGAGATGATCATCTCATGTACATCTCATCATGTACTTATCCCCAGCAGACACCATCAACAAGCTCTACAAGCTCAATATCCTGATATGATTGAGTGGAGATAAGAAAGAAGAAGAAGAAAGAGAATTACGAATACTAATCTTAATCCATAAGTACAGGAAACATCAAATAACAAGATGAACCTCCCTTGAGTGGAGATAAGAAAGAAGACACATCCCCAGCAGACACCATCAACAAGCTCGACAAGCTCAATATCCTGATATGATTGAGTGGAGATAAGAAAGAAGAAGAAGAAAGAGAATTACGAATACTAATCTTAATCCATAAGTACAGGAAACATCAAATAACAAGATGAACCTCCCTTGAGTGGAGATAAGAAAGAAGACACATCCCAGCAGACACCATCAACAAGCTCGACAAGCTCAATATCCTGATATGATTGAGTGGAGATAAGAAAGAAGAAGAAGAAAGAGAATTACGAATACTAATCTTAATCCATAAGTACAGGAAACATCAAATAACAAGATGAACAAATTTCCTTGAGAGAGAGAGAGAGAGAGAGAGAGGCCTCAACAGTAGAAAATAAATCATCAACATATTGGTAACCAAACATATCAGAGGTATTGACTTACGTGGCGTCCACAGAGGAAATCAGAGATAGGAAGACAGCATTGGGACGTACGCTACAGAACTACATACGTGTCTCTACCGTGTTTACATGGCGGACATGTTTGTCTCGTCGCCAATGTCGTCTGCGCCTCAATGTCCCACACAGCAGCATCTTTCGTCCAGTACCTCAGTCGCCAGGTTCACGGCTTTGACAGAATGTTCGATACTCAACAACAACAACAAAAAGGCTTTTATTAGGGCCCATTGCCCTGTATGGATTCGCCATACAACAACAAAATTGTCCATCAGGCCCCTCGTCCGGGAGGCCTTCAACATCATCGGCGGCCCCCCGACCTGCAGGCTTGGATCTTCGGGTCCGGCCTTGAGGACGACGCCCTGACCATCCTCGCGTCGGCAAAGCTGCGGATCTACCGCCACTTTGTTCAGGTTGGGCTCGGTGGAGTGGAGGACCCGCTCATCGCCTGGAGGAGAACACTCGAGCGCCGAGGATGCCTCCCTTCTTCCTCCATTATATAATTTTTGTACATATTTTAATTTTTCTACTTATTATTATATTATCTTAATTTACTACTATTATTATTATTACTATTATAACTCTCTCTGAGTGTAAACATTGACGAGATGTCAATAAAGTTGTTTTAATTGTCAAAAAACAAAATAACACAGTATTTTTTTTCTCCCTTTCCCCATGTGCACGTGAGCCTTTGTTTGAAAAGGGATTTATTTACACATCTGTTCTAAAACTTTCCTCACTACCTATATGTGTATGAATCTATTTACAATTGATTTGTAGAAATTATAGAGTTCTATTGCTATATTTTTCGTTTTCTGAAGTAGTTCTCAGCGTCTGCAGTGGGTTGCTAAATCTCCAGAAGGTGTTTTTAAGAGATGTTCGATACTCTTGTTCATCAACGAAAGGTTTAAACAGAGAAATGTTTATATTGAAGATAGAGGTTGCCTGGCCAACATTCTTATTTCTTTATAAATTAGACATTTCAGCCAGTTAAAGTTTTATTTTATCAACATTTCAACAAAAATATTTTGTCTTTGTCAGGAGAAATAAATATAAAGCATTTGACAAGGCGTTAAAAATTGTTCTATATTCTATATAGAAAAATATTTGTATTTCTCCTGAAGAAGACAAAAGAATTTTGTTGAAACGTTCTCTTCATTTTTATTAATGAAATCTCTCTCCCTTTCTCAAGCTTTCAGGAATCTCTGCCCTTCTACAGGAGTACATGAAGGAATGTAAAAACTAAATGAATAACAATATATTCCAACATCACAAGCAATATGAAAATCTAGTATAATATACAAATATATTGTATTGAAAATAGAGCAATCCATATTTAAATCATTAAATAATAAAAATACATATATTGGATTGAATAAAATATTTATTTGTCAATATTTCGGTTGGCTAAACGACAACCTTTATACAAAAATGTAATACCTTGATAAAGGTTGGCGTTCAGCCAACCGAAATATTGGCAAATAAATCTTTTATTCAATCCAATATGTGTCTTTTATTATCTAATATATATTATATGTCCTTCTATGGGAGGATCTATGGTCAAATTTACCAAGAAGATGTCCAATAATGTACTGTTCAACATATTGTTGCACCTACTACAATCAACAACTTAGTTTCTTTAGAAAGGAATTTGTCAAATTGGAGATATCAATATTTAAATCGTAGAAAAATCACAATGAGCAAGGAAGCCAAATTGGATTTTCAAAATATGAGGATTTCTTGAATGACAACATTTCAGTGGCTTTTGAAGACTATTTGATGGTTAGAAGTCTGTTTGGAAAACTATATTACTCTATCAACCATTTTTTTTACTTAGTTTCTGATGTTTAACTGACTCGCTGTCATTCTCCACAGTGGGATTCATTCCCCTAATCATTCATTCTGAGGACAGCAACTCACTGCAACGTCAGAAACTAAATAAATAATTGTTTATAATACAATATAATGCGGCCTTTGATTTCAGAACGACCTTTGACAATTATCCCGCAAATATCTCCTTTGAACGAAAAATCAAAATTTATTTTAAGGGGAGAAATAACGATTATTTCTAACCTTAGGGATGAAGTATGAAAGGATGAATGGTGAAGAGTAATGATAAATGGAAAAATTCCCATCCTTGGACACTTTATTTTACCGTTTATCATTACCCTTCACAATTCATCCTTTCATACTTCATCCCTAAGGTTAGAAATAATCGTTATTTCTCCTCAAAATAAATTTCAATTTTTCGTTCAAAGGAAGCATTTGCGGGATAACTGTTTGATATAGCCATATATTTTTCCTAATTACAATGACAATGGTAACGGCATACCGAAGTCTTTTGGTGAGTTTACTCATTTAGATTTGGTATTTTTAGACCACAGTATGGCACTACGTCTACGTGTAGACATTCTCTACGTGTCTATAGGCCCACAATATGGCACTACGTGTCTATAGGGCCACAATATGGCACTACGTGTCTATAGGCCCACAATATGGCACTACGTGTCTATACAGCGATATACAGGGTCCTGGAGAGACCAACGAACTCAACAAGATGTTCAACCGCCCTGTGAAATGAACCATGAACCTCAAAACCAGGTGCCGACTGCTGATCTGACACTGTTCAAATCTGAAATGTTCTAGATTAATGTTTGTCATATCCCCGTCTCTCCAAAATATGTCAAGGCTCGCTGTGCAAGACATTTGTCAGATTGCAGGGCTGTCGCAGGTGCACGGGATATCATCACTCTGGTGTCAATTATTCTCCACGCGTGGAGTCCACGGGACCCAGGAACTGGGACAAGGTCCTCGCACAAAGTGTACAATACTTGACAATACTTATCTCTATTTGGCTGATTCCTATATGCAACTTCATGTCTTCTCTGTTGCATATATCCCTGTGTTCTGTAGACTATTACTGGTGATATCAGAAGCTCAACAAGATTATTCTCCATTTCCCTCTACTATATTGCCTTGGAATTTAAAGAGGAAGATGGAAATTTGTCGGAAAGACATTGATCCATAAACCAATGAAACCATTATTTTACGAATAGATATTTCAAAAACCTCTGTGGAAAATTATCCTAATAGAACATTTGCTAGGGAACTATAAAAATAAAGGTCGTCTCTCCTGTCAAAATAGACGCTAAAACTAGACGTCATCTATTGACCGCAAACAAGCGTACTCGAGTCGGTGACAAAGCCACAACACCAGCTTTGGGAAATTGAAAAGCGTCCACCTGGAGATCATGGTTTCAGGTTAATGGCCATCTTCAGTGCAGAACTGGTTTTGATTTCATGAAATCTATAAGGGATCAAATGAAATCAGAATTTTCCAAAGAGGTGTTCAGCTGGTAGAGAGAGAGTGGCTAAGATCATTTTTATCACTGACCCGAGTCCGCTAGTTAGCGGAGGCAGTCAATAGATGGGACGTAGTTTTAGTGCCTATTTTAACGGGAGAGGTGACCTTTATTTTTATAGGTTAAAGGTAAGAAATGTCAATACATTCTTTCAACACGTTTGTCTTTTAATGAAATCATGGAGGATGTCGTTTACCCTAGAATGTGGTGACTTGAAGTACAGTCGAGGTGGCACACACAGGGACTTGCAATAGCACGCTAAGATGTTCCTTGTCCTGCAGAGCGAATACTGACGTGAAAACGGCGTCGATGACTTCTCCTTTATAACTAGATATTCAGGGATTTTTTTATAGGTTTCCATAAAATCAAATATAAGAAAATTGCTATATACTTTTATTAAAAATATCTAAAAATCTTTCGTAATAATTTTCTTTATTACAAAAAATCGCGAGTTTTGGAACTCTTGCTCTTCAACAGGATGTACTTTCGCCTGTTAAAGAGCGAAAGCTCGAAATCTCGCTGTGTTTTTGTAATAAATTAACTCGTTGCGAAAGGTTCTTTTAGATATTTTATATAGGGTTCCATGGGGAATATCGATCAATAAACCCTGGGTCCAAGAATCTCAACCTCCAAGTTTAACATCTTTGTGCAATGAGGAAGAATATTGCATCTCAGCCAATGTGGGCTGGGCAGACTTAAATTCTTCTAATTTGCAACTATCACTAAATGAATTGGAAGCTTAGTTATATATTACTAGCCGAATGACCCGGACAACGCCCGTGTTTTACCCGATTGAATGTTTTGATTCAAATACTATTTGTTACAATTATAAATTGTGGTCATGTGGCCTAGTGGTCATGGCATCTGCCCGGTAAGCGGAAGGTCGTGGGTTCGATTCCCATCCCTTGACACTTTTTTTATTTTATCCATTCTGACCAAAATCTATCCGTGAACTTCACACAGTGAACTTCACACAGACAGAATAAGGCAATTATATAAGTAGATGATAGAGCATGGTTATATCACCATTTACGTACAGTACCGGTCAATACCTGATGACACGAAGGGAATTACAAAAGACAAGGTAGAAGAACTCTTGAGTAAGATTAAGAAAAGCGGCTGGAGAAAGGTTGGTGAACGCCGTTGGGAGCAAGAGATTTATGAAATGGAAAACATGAAGTCATCTGTAGCATTCGTCAACAAAACGTGGCGATAATATGAATTAAGAACCATTGAGGTCACTGGCTCAACAAAGGCGTGCAACATTAATACAATACAAACGCGAAATCATAAGGCGAAATGTTTCCTTCAAACTTTTTCATACAGAGAGAGAGAGAGAGAGAGATTGAAACTGATTTAAAATCGTTCGTTTAAGATTTTATATGGTTAAATATAGTTAAACCTGTCTATAGCACTCCCTCTAAATAGCGCCTTCCTCTCTATAGCGCCCGATTTTAAATACGTAGTACGATGCGATTTTTACATTAAAAGTGACCTGTCTATAGCATCCCATCTCTATAGCACACCCTATTTTGGTGAGTCCCAAGAGGGGGCGACAGGTTTAACTGTATATAATAATTTAATAAGTAATATTAACTAATAATATATATAGATGGATAAATATACATAAATATAAAAACATATACAGTCTTCATTGGTGGCGCCGGGAAAGACTCCACCACCGAGAGAGAGAGAGATATTCACAAAAATAAAATTTAAAAACCTTATTTTAAAAATTTAACACGTTTTTTACAACTGAAGAGAGTTAGGTTACAATATTCATTACGTTATCTGCGTTGAATAACTGCTGAGGTCGATCAATTCTTAATTCTGTCATTCAAAAGAAGTCACAAATCCCTTGTGAACACCTCATGAAATAAAGTCTGTCCTATAGTGACGAGGACCATTAGCCCGAAAGTCTCCAGGGGGGCGTTTCGAATTTGATAAAGCTATTGTGGCTTTGTCACCGACCCAAGTCTGCTATGATGCAAGGACGGCCAATAGATGGCGCTTAGTTTTACCGTCTAATTTGACGGGAGAGACGACCGTTCTTTCTATTTATGGATCAATGTTCTGCCAGAAAAAAAATCCAATCTCTCATCATCGCTAAACTCAAAGAAGGATCCACTATAAGCCAACATTGTCTGAATTCTCCTATAAATGGCGTTGTTACAAATTTTTGTAATCATATTCCGAGTCATTTATACTGAAATCATTAAGACGCGTTTTTACGTTTTTAAGAAGATAATATTTTTAAATAAAACTTCTTATTATAATGGAGCAACGAGTTATACCAGGAACTCACAGTCATTTAGGAAAAATAAGTTGTTCTTTAAAGGAACATCCACATTGTGTATACAATGTAATAAGATGTTGTGATTTCGCGAAATGTTTTCATCAATTTGAATTCGCCGATAGATAAAGAACCCACACACATACAAACCAATAAAATATTTGCTGTAACAACACAGATGTGGAAGTTCAGATGACTTCAGCTGTTTCGCTATCAACAGATGTTTTCGAATGTCAATCTCTTTCACCTCAGCCACTTTGTCTATATAAATGTTATAAACTCTGTCGAATAATACATGTAAATTTGAAATATTTAATTCTAAGTTATAATTTGTTTATTGTTTTGTTTCCTGTGTATTAGGCTCAAATATTTCAATATCGCGCCTGGTTGATTCTTATTTTTTTTTTAAATGTCAATATCTAGTGTTCTGAGGGAAAGTGTACATTGCTGGTTCAGATATATACAGAACTCATCAACCTTCTTCTTCTTTCTTATCTCCACTCAATCATATTAGAGTATCAAGTTTGTAGAGCTTGACAACCATCATGACTGGGTGAAGTAGAATGTGTCTGCCTTTGTCATTAAGACTGGGAGCACTACTCAGTGGCAGGACGACTTAGCTCCAAAAGAAATGGCCGCCTCTGACATGAGGAACAGACACCATGTGAAGCCGCTCCTAACATGGAGTACAAACGCTGCTTATCCTATATCCCTGGAGACCTTACAGGGTACTATCAGCCGGGCCAGCTGAGCCCAGGTTTTTTAGTGAGCTTGTTACTGCTCCCCCCTCCTCCTTTTTCATCCGGGCTTGGGACCGGCAAAGACGGAGTTACTCATAAACCTAATATACATAAATAAAAAAGGCATTACCTGAGAAGGAGCACATGTGCTTTACAGATGGACTTTATACGCCCTAGATTGACGAGGTCCATTAGCCCGATACCATGGTCCCCAGGTGGACGCTTCTCAGTTTGTCAAAGCTGGTGTTGTGGCTTTGTCACCGACCCGAGTATGTTTGGTTGAGGAGACGGTTGAATTATGGCGCTTAGTTTTCTCGCCTATTTTGACGGTAGAAATACCTTTATTTGTATAGTTCCTTAGTATATATAATGTTTTATTGGAAAGGTCAAATATGCGACATGAACGCCGAGAGAAGAATAACAAAAACAATAACAAAAGTCAGAATAAAACATTATAAAGGAATGACAATGTATCCAGATGGTAAAAGAACCTACAGGACATGTAACAACTGTCCTGGTGTGGAACTAACACCTACCCACATATTCTCATGCCCAGCAATGGCCGCAGCCTTGCAAAAAATTGACATGGACCCAGAGCAGCAGCTTTACACACCCAAGATAGTGGACATTGCGACTGCTGTGATAGAGATGTATGGAGACATCTGAGGTTCTTCATTGGACACGACAACAACAGAAAATTAACATGGACCCAGAACAAGAGCTTTATACACTCAAGATAGAGGACATTGCGACTTCTGTGATAGAGATGTTTGGTGACATCTGAGGCTCTTCATTGGACACGACAACAACAGAAAATTGACATGGACCCAGAGCAGCAGCTTTACAAACCCAAGATAGAGGACATTGCGACTGCTGTGATAGATATGTATGGAGACATCTGAGCTCTTCATTGAACACAACAACAACAGAAAATTGACATGGACCCAGAGCAGCAGCTTTATACACTCAAGATAGAGGACATTGCGACTTCTTTGATAGATATGGATGGAGACATCTGTGGCTCTTCATTGGACACGACAACAACAGAAAATTGACATAGACCCAGAACAGCAACTTTACACACTCAAGATAGTGGACATTGCTGTGATAGAGATGTATGGAGACATCTGAGGCTCTTCATTGAACACAACAATACACACACACACAATAATGTTCTTTTAGAACAATTTTCTACCGAAGTTTGAAATATCTACCAGGAAAATTGGTTTCAAAATGTTCAGTCGACAAAAGATGTATTTTTTACAGTACTTTTAATTTTGCAAATAAAAAAATCTTTGTATCATTATCCAGCGACAATCATGAAATCTTTTGGGAAAAAACTTTCCTCGTACATTTCCTTATCTGTCAGAAGGATATTTTGAAAAAACAAATTTTAAAAATAAATCCAAAAAACAAACAGAAAATCATTAACAATCAACTTCAACAGCGATACAGAGCCGTACATCGAATTCGTGAACCACTGTTTGACAAAGAAAGACGTTCCTCCTGGATCATTGTGTTTATAATGTTATCGATAAACCTTTTCAATCAAATTTTAAAATTCCTTCTCTTTCCATTAGTTACATTTAACCAATGGAACATACTTATGGCTCAACTTACAGCTCACTCTTAAAACTTATGCACATCGGGATTCAGACAATAACTTTTGAACGATAGTTGATACACAGTAACCTTTATTGAATACACATGATATAACCAAGTGTGAACTAAATTGAATCTGTCTCCTTTAAAAAAAGAATATACGAAATCAAGTTCTGAAGATAATTTGTTGGTTGAAAGTTGATTCAGAATAATTAATAAATAAAAATACATTTTAAAAAAATCTTTCATTTAAATGCACTAAAAAGGAAAAAAGAATATTGTATCTTCTGTCAATGAACAATTAGATAGATGAGGGAAAATAAAAGAGGCGGTGAAGTATCATCATGAATTTCGAACGTAATGTGATTTAATATGTAGCAACTGATTAGCAATTTTTATAAGTGTTTGCTATATTTTACCTCTCTTAATTAATAGGCTAATCCCTAAATAGAATGTTCAAATCTAAAAGCTTGAGGGATGAGTTTCTTGTTAACGTTATAAAAACAACAATAAATCAACATTACAGATGCCCATGTAAGAAATTCTGTTTTAATCATTACACTTAAACTATTTCTTCTTCCCAGAAGTGAAAGAAACTCATCCCTCAAGCTTTTAGATTTGAACATTTTATCTCTCTCTTCTGAAGTTCTGAAGATCATTTGTTGGTAGGAAGTTGATTCAGAGAAAAAACACAGCTTCATCAACCTATGATGTATTTAACTCCTGACATTTCAGTAACTTTCTGTCACTCTCTTCAGCAGAGAGACATCAAGTCACTGACACGTCGGGGGTTAACTAAACCATTGGGGTTGATGTGCTGTGTTTTTTCTGAGATGAAATCAAAGACTTTCAACTCCCTTAAGTTTAGTCCATGAGTGTGTAGGATCATTAATCACCACAGACACGGTTAGCCACTAAATTGTTTTTATTTCGGTTCAAAATCACATTAATAGGTACCGCTCAACAAGAGCAACCTAGTTCATGATAATTGAAACAGTGAATAATATGTGAAGGTTATTCACATATTAAACAAATTTTAACGCGGGATTGAATCCCGGTTCATGACTGTCGGGAACCGAGCGTGTTACCCACTCGTCCACAGACTTCAAAAAGTCTCTCGACTTATTTAGGCATGCAATTTTTAGTTAAATGGTATTCTAACAAAAGAGAAATATAACATATTGTTTACAATAAAATATAAAATGATTTAATAAAGAATAATTAAATATTTACATTTACAAAATGTAACTTTTATAAAACACAAAGTTTAACACAGCGCCATCTAGGTGTGGCAATTGGAATTATTTAACCCTACAAGTGTAAAGCCCAAAAAACATTATTTGGTTGTGTCAGCATAAACGCCAATATATATCGAGTGGACAATTTAAACAATTTTATTGATTTTTTTAATCAAATTTTACAAAGGTGGAAAAATAAAAGAGTAAAAGGGCATATAAGGTGTAGGGGAATATATATACAAATGTCTTCAGCAAGGAAAGCTTCCCCATCGTGTTGAAGCAACAATGTTTCTTGTTAACGATATAAAAACAACAATAAATCAACATTACAGGTATACATGTAAGAAATTCTGTTTTAATCATTACACTTAAACTATTTATTCTTCCCAGAAGTGACTAAAAAACGTGCGTCAAATGTCTAATTTCCTGCTGACTTGGTAAACGAGTGCAAGCGACCTCCCCCTCAAAGGATTTCAAAACCATCTGAAATCTCGCTGATTCTTGAATACATCTTTTCTCCAAAGTGGGCCATGCAGTGTAATGGAAGTTGCAACACTAGATTGAAATATTCGCACCTTTATTCATCAGGAAATCTGATGGGGAGATCAGATTTTTTTGGTTGTTGAGGTTTCAGCCATACTGACTTGATCCTATAGCCGTTGATGACTTTTCTCGACTTATCAAGAAACATAGGTTGGCCAATATTCTGGAATAAGGTTGAAATCAATGATTAGTTGATATTTATTCCTACAGATGGCGCGAGTCATCGACAACTTTTATTTCCACGATATTTTAAGATTCTGTCTCACCAACAAAGAGAGCTGTCTGACGTATTAATGTAGAATTGCAGATCACCTGGCTGGCTGTATAGGGACTGGGTTTCTGAACTTCCCAACGATGTTGAAAAAGTTGGTTTAACAATGGAGCAACGTAATTGTTCTAACGTAACATAAAAAATGTGAGAAGAAAAAAAAAAAATCATGAAATGACGTAACACGTCTATTTTGAAGCCCCACCACGTCTAGGATGTGGGAAATATATTACCTATACCTTATTGATTTGTATTTGTGTGTGATTTGGTGTATTTTGGCGTTCGCATATGTGTGATTGGGTAGGTTTGTGTGCGTGCGGGTGTGTAATTTTGTATTTATGTGCGAGCGTGTGTGATTAGGTGTGTTTGTGTGCATGCGTGTATGTGGTTATGTGTGTTTGTGTGCGCATCTATGTGTGTTTGTGTGCGTCGCAAACTATGCTTGTGTGAGTCTGTGTGTGTGCGTGTGCTTGTATGCGCGTTTCTTTGTGAGCGTGCGTGTGTGTACGTTTGTTTGTGTGCTTATGTGTTCCTTTTATGTGAGTACGAATGCTTGTGTGATTTTGTGCGTGTGTGCTTGTATATTTACTTTCAAGAACTCTTGTTCCACAGTATAAGCAGCCAAATTCTTGGTTTCAAAAGCGACAGGCTTTGTTTTTAGCCATTCAAATTTACCTGGGTTTAAAGTCTGCATTAACATATATATTTTTGGAGAAAAACGACAATTCTCTATTATTCAAGAAATATTTTAGTTGCTAAATACTTGCCTCCCACACACAAGTAAAATCCGGTTTTTATTTATATCTTTACTTGTGTATGTTGTGTAACCAAGGAATTTATAATGCGGCTTATGATTGTAAAACGACATTTGAAAATATCCCGCATGTGTTTCTTTTGAACGAAAAATCGAAATTTATTTTAAGGAGAAATAACGATTATTTTTAACCTTAAGGATGAAGTATGAAAGGATGAATTGGGAAGAGTAATGAGAATCATGATTTTTCGTTCAAAGAAACACATGCGGGATATTTTTAAATGTCGTTCTAGAACCAAGGAATTGTTTAAAATCCATCACCTTTCTGCACAAAAAGGTAATTTATATCATATACAATTTATAAACGCCGACTTTGATGTAGGATGACTCTTCATCTGGGGGAAACCAACGACATTTATTGTTAAAATAGCTGAAGAGTTTCTATATAGACTCTCAATTATAGACGATGCAACATCTCTACATACTTTCATAAACTCCAGTAAAAAATGTTGTCTTGTTCGGAAGTTTCTCTATAAATATATATATATTTAATATTCGAATAAAGAAGCTGAAACATGAATAGTTCAGAGATAAATATGTTTGAAATTTCTTATGGTAGGCCTTATAAGGGAGTTGTTACAGCAACACAAGTGGAATTCCTGCCAGATTTCTTCTTTTCTCTGGAATTTGTGGAGACCCTCCCTCCCAGCGGTTTCTCCATCCTAAGTAAACATACCTACCTTACATCGTATATTGGATGGTTCTGTCTTTATAGAAGCCATTGTTGGATGGTTCTGTCTTTATAGAAACCATTGTTGGATGGTTCTGTCTTTATAGAAGCCATTGTTGGATGGTTCTGTCTTTATATAAACATTGTTGGATGGTTCTGTCTTTATAGAAGCCATTGTTGGATGGTTCTGTCTTTATAGAAACCATTGTTGGATGGTTCTGTCTTTATAGAAGCCATTGTTGGATGGTTCTGTCTTTATATAAACATTGTTGGATGGTTCTGTCTTTATAGAAACATTGTTGGATGGTTCTGTCTTTATAGAAACATTGTTGGATGGTTCTGTCTTTATAGAAACATTGTTGGATGGTTCTGTCTTTATAGAAACATTGTTGAGAGATTCTTGGTGAAGTAAACTATGAACATCAAGTTTAAGGACAATGGAAATATATATATATACTTATTTCAAACAAATTGACAATCATTTATGTTCAGGTTTATAGGCTTTTACATTCTGTGATTATAAAATGTTTATTCTGTGCTTTAGCAATAATTTATGTTCAGATTATTTTAGCCTTTACTTTCTGATTCATACATTGTTTCTTCTGTGACACCTGGTCCAGCGATGTTCAGATTTTGTTTATCCCCTCGGAAAGTTTGATGTTTCGAGGTCACGTTCTCGTAGCGATTGATTCCAAAAATGGATTTCGAGCTGTTATCAAACATTTCCTTTTTTTAAACGTTGGTCAGCTTCCCAAACTAAAGCCGAACTAAAAAAAAAGTTAATGGAGACTCAGCCCCATCATTTAAGACCATTTATTACTAGACGAGAGAATTTAAACGAAGCCGAAAATCAAAACAAGATGAACCACGTCCCGGACGGCCTATGGATATAACCACGCCAGAAATTGTATCAAAAATCCATTGTATTGTTACGGAAGATCGACGAGTGAAGATACGTGAGATAGCTGAGAACATTCCATTAGACATGGTACATCATGACCTTCATGTAAAATTACAGATTTAAATTAAAATTACATAATTACATTACGAACAGGACATCTTAGGATGCTCAAATTTAATGGAAAAATCAAAACATTCCCGAAATGCCCCAAATTCGATTCCCAGCCAGTCAGTCCTGAAAATCTATTGAATTGTATCAAAAATTCCAAAAAAAGACCTCTGGGAAAATCCCAGGACTATGATAGAAAATCTGAGACAATGGAACCTAATGGAGATCGTTTAAACGACTTGAGGAATAAGCAACAACAATAACATTACAGATGAAGAAGTTCTGTGCTATATGGGTGCCGCGATTGCTTACGATCGACCAAAAACGTATGCGACAGACATTTCCCATCAGGGTTTGTTGATCACTCTTAATCCTTTGGATCTTTGGCGTCTTTTTGTGACGGTAGACCACTACATACCAGAGTCCAAACAGCAGGCAAAGCAATGGTCCGGGTGAAAGGCTCCAAAAAAGGCAAAGACTGTTGTATCAGCTGAAAAGGTCATGGCCACTGTCTTTTGGGATTTCCAAATTATAATTGAAGTTTGAGGTAATATAATTGATATTGAGTTTTTTCCTTGATATACAAATTTGGCCAAGTAAATTCTAAGTAACTTACAAATATTTTGTTTGTTATTTATAATATTGAAGACTCACAATACGTTACATGTGTTAGGTTTTGATATAGGTGATATTGTATTGTCTTTGTGGAATATTTAAGGTGTAACGTATTACGCTATTAGAATTTTAAAACACTTTTTTAATGAAAGAGATCCGAAAAGTTAATAAAAAGTGGTAAGGGTTTCAGTGATGTTCTCAAATTTTACCTAATTCCCTAAAGTTGCCATTAAAGATCGCGGGGAATCCCCTAATCAACACGGGAGGATGTGCAATGTCTCCAAGAAAATGATTTGCACAACATTTCTAATGCCGTTACGTAAGTCCATCGTTTCCGATGACCTTGCCCGAGCTGAGTGCCCGAGGGTGGTTCGTGGTAGGGCGGGCGGTGTTGGTGCTGGGTGCAACGTTGTTTACTTGTTGGTATTTAGTGTCTGGGACTTATCAGCTGTTGTCTGTCTGGCATATCTCTTTGTTGTCTGGTTTGTTGGCTGGCTTTGTTATCATCTTGTCAACTGGCTCTGTTGTCATCTTTTCATATGGTTTTTTGTCATCTTGTCATCTGATTTGTTGTCTTGCCATCTGATTTGTTGTATTGTCAACTGATATGTTGTCTTGTCTTCTGGCTTTGTTGTCTTGTCATATGATTTGTTGTATTGTCAACTGATATGTTGACTTGTCAGCTGCTTTTTTTCCCTTGTCATATAGCTTTTTTGTCTGCTTTGTTGGCTGTCTTTGTTGTCAGTTGACTTTGTTGTCCTTTTGTCAGCTGGCTTTGTTGTCTTGCCATCTGATTGGTTTATTGTTAGCTAACTTCGATGCTTTGTCAACTCAATCCGTTGTCTTGTTAACTGACTGTGTCTTATCAGCTGACTCTTGTCAGCTGGCTTTGTTGTCATCTTGTAAACTGGCTTTTTTTGTCTTCTTGTCTTCTAGCTTTTTCCACTACTATTGCCAAGGTTTAATATCTCCTTGTTACTCTACTTTTTACTTGTTTTTTATCGCTTTGGCTTTGACAGTCCTTCTCCTCGTCACCTTATCTTCTTCTGACATCTGGTTTTCCTTGGCATTCTTTCCCTGCATTCCATTCCTCTTTTTTATACCGTATCCGTATCCCGTATCTCACAAAAAACGCTTCATTTTTAAATCAAAATAACATGCAATTATCCCTAGCCGGGATATCGCGTTTTGTGTATTGAAATAAATAAATAAATAATTTCATAAACTCCACTCTCTCAATCTCTCTCTCTCTTTGAAAATGATTCAATTTTTCAACAATTCCCTCTAGCATAACCTAGCAGCTATAACCTCCGTGGTGTCTTACGTTCTACCTATGCACATGGTTGTTAAGCCCAAGAACCCCGAGACACAAGATAGCGTCATGTCTATTGTGAAAGAATCGATCTTTACAAATTCTATCCACAAATTTGGATTTGTCATTGATCATCTCTGCAATTCTTCAGACTACCCAGGTCGTGGACAACACCACTTTGGCAAATTAGGAATATCAACTCATGGACAAGAGGAATTTTGTTCACACTAGGTTATCTCGTGTGTCTTCAATAAAGGTCACTGTAATATCTTTCAGAGTTATTGTCCCGATATACAGGCTAAAAGGCACAACTTCCTTAAGTTTTGTCTATGAGTGTCCATTTAAATACTAAGCCTCAAGTTATACCTTCGTCGGTGAAGCATGGATTTTGATTTTGCCTCAGCAAAAGTTTCTATTTTTATTTAAGCATAGAATCGGTCCAGCCACTTTACCAGCTAAACTCTTGTTGTTGTTGTGTCCCATGAAGAGCCTCAGATGTTTCCATACATCTCTATCACAGCAGTAGCAATGTCCTCTATCTTGGGTGTGTAAAGCTGCTGTTCTGGTCCATGTCAATTTTCTGTTGTTGTGATGTCCAATGAAGAGCCTCAGATGTCTCCATACATCTCTATCACAGCAGTCGCAATGTCCACTATCTTGGGTGTGTAAAGCTGCTGTTCTGGTCCATGTCAATTTTCTGTTGTTGTGATGTCCAATGAAGAACCTCAGATGTCTCCATACATCTCTATCACAGCATTCGCGATGTCCTCTATCTTGGGTGTGTAAAGCTGCTGCTCTGGCCTATGTCGATTTTCTGTTGTTGTCATGTCCAGTGAAGAGCCTCAGATGTCTCTATGCATCTCTATCAAAACAGTTGCAATGATCTCCATCTTGGATGTGTAAAGCTGCTGCAAAAGGGTCCATGTCAATTTTCTGCAAGGCTGCGGACCATTGCTGGATATGAGAAGTGTGGGTAGGTGAGATCAACTCTTCTTTGACCTCTTAGAAGGGTTTTTGAACTCTTTGTGCGCCCCGACAAAACCGCCCAGAGCTCAGAGTGTTGGGATAGGAATTTTCAAATTTTCAAATCGAGTACCGTGTTACCGACCCGAGTGTACGATATCTATCTACACGTGTCGCCTGTCGCCGTCTCTCTAGACCAGATCTTATTGTAATTTAAACGATCTCTTAGCAAGGGTAGACCAATGTTAGGGCAATACCAGGCCTTCCATATATAAGAAATGAAAATATTAAATCACGAAAGTTTTTTTATACATAAACAAACTTCTACTCTCCTTACTGCGATGAAAAAAAAATATTGGGAGGGCTTGGCTCATCAGCGGTGAACCCTCCCAGCGGTTTCGCCAATTTAATCCACCAGACTGCTTTCTTTAGAGCTCTAATACTGTATTCTATATATCATGAATACTGTTGCACCAGGTTGCGGCTTGGCAGACTCTTCAGCCTGGATTCTCTCCTGTGCTGGGTCTTGCATCTTACCAGAGCGTGTTTCAACCATCCTACAAATTTATAAAAGGGAATAACGAGATAAGTCTTCTTTAAGTAGCCACCAGAATCCTTTATTTATTTTCTCACATCAAAGAGAGCAGTGAAGTCACAGTGTACCTAAATACAAATGATGATAAATTAATAATCTGTTTTAAATAAATATCATAGAATATTTTATATAAAAATAAATAAATATATAATTTAAATTTCAAATATATTAAAACTAATATAAGAAATACGCCATTAATCATGATGTAACACTTCCCCCTCTCCAGAGGTCGTCACGTCCTCGTGATTGACCTCATCAATTCTTTCAAAATAGGGTTTGATTCTTGAGACATGGACAATCAATGGGTCTTGGCCAGGATTATCTTTTGGTTCAATTAAGTAATTTACGTTGGACAGCTTCTTTAATATTCTATATGGGCCAAAATATTTTCTCAGTAGTTTCTCACACTTTCCTATTTTCCTAATTGGTGTCCAAACTGCTACTAATTCTCCTGGTTCGTAGCTTCTTTCCATGTGTTTCTTGTCATAGTTCTTTTTCATTCTTTCTTGAGTCTTTATTGTGTTGTTAATAACTAATTTTCTTGTTCTGTTTATTTTGTCTAAGTGATGTTTTATGTATTCATCATAATCATCTTTGTCAATGTCCACCGAGATATTCCTGTCGTCCAAAAGAGACGTGGGTTCTCTTCCAAACATCAGGAAAAAGGGAGAATATCCTGTGGTTTCCTGAATTGTAGTATTGTAAGCGTGAGTGATGAATGGGAGTATTTCGTCCCAATTTTTCTGATCAGTGTTCACATACATACTGAGCATATTGATCAATGTTCTATTTAACCGCTCTGTCAATCCATTAGTCTGGGGATGATAGCTCGTTGTGAAGCAATGTTTAATCTTGCACGTTTTCATCACCTCTTTCATTAAATTACTGGTAAATTGAGAGCCTCTGTCACTAATAAGATATTGTGGGGCTCCGTGCCGAAGAAAAATATCCTCTACTAGAAATTTAGAAACTTCTTTCACTGTTGCTTCCGAGACTGCTCTTGTTTCTGCATATCTAGTGTAGTAGTCTGTTAGCACGATTATCCATTTTTTCCTGTTTTTCGTAGATGGTAGTGGACCAACAAAGTCAATTCCAATTCTTTCGAAAGGAAAGTTGGCTGGGGGGATGGGCTGTAGTAGTCCAGAAGGTAATTGGTTTGAGCCTTTCCTACTTTGGCAAAGGTGACACGTCTTAACGAATTCTGAGACATCCTTTAGCATGGATGGCCAAAAGTATTTACTCTTTATTCGGTACATGGTTCTGGCGACGCCCAGATGGCCATTCGACATATGATTGTGATATTCTTTCATAATTTCTCTCTTTTTATTCTCTGGAACCACAAGCAACCACGCCCTGCCTTCAGGGTTCGGGTTTTTCTTAAAGAGGCATCCATCTTCTTCTTTAAAGTTTTGCGCAATTGATCGCCTGCTTTCATTAAGGTTTTTCTTAACACTTTCGATAAATTTATCCTCTTCGTCTGTTATTTGATTTAAAAATAGCCTTTCAAAATCCTCATCCCAATCAGTTTCTGGTAAGGGCCCCCTAGATAAGCCATCAGCGTCCAGATGCTTCTTTCCCGATTTATGTATTATATCGAAGTCATATTCTTGAATTTTCAATGCCCATCTTGCCAATCGACCTGTTGGATCCTTCAAGTTTTTGAGCCAGCATAAGGCGTGATGGTCTGTTACTATTTTAAAGTGTCTTCCATAAAGGTATGGTCGTAATTTTGACATTGACCAGACAACGGCCAGACATTCTTTTTCAGTGGTTGAATAATTTTGCTCCGCTTTACTTAGGGTACGACTCAAATATGAGATCACCTTCTCTTCACCACCGATGTCTTGGACAAGTGTTGCACCTATGCCGATGTTGGACGCATCAGTATGAACATAAGTAGGTGCATTTGGATTGAAGTGACCTAAAATTGGTGGGCTTAATAGTGCTGTTTTTAGGGTTTGAAACGCTTCCTCTTGTCTTTCTGTCCAGGTAAATGATACACTTTTTTTTATAAGGTTGGTCAAAGGGTCAGCAATTTTTGAAAAGTCTTTGATAAATTTTCTATAATATGAACACATTCCCAAAAAGGATTGTACTTCTTTGACCTTTTTGGGCCGAGGAAAATTTCTGACAGCTTTGATGTTATGTTCCGCGGGTTTTTATACCATGTTTGCTCGTTATATAGCCGAGAATCTCCAATTCTTCAAAAGCAAATCGGCATTTTTTGTCGTTTAACCTTAAATTAGATTCACGAAAACATCTAAAAACAGCTTCAAGTCTTTTGAGGTGCGTTGGAAAATCCGGGCTATATATGATAACATCATCCAGATAACACAAACAAATTTGCCATCTCAGATTTCCA
This sequence comes from Cordylochernes scorpioides, assembly GCA_030710605.1. Classification (NCBI taxonomy): domain Eukaryota; kingdom Metazoa; phylum Arthropoda; class Arachnida; order Pseudoscorpiones; family Chernetidae; genus Cordylochernes; species Cordylochernes scorpioides. Next base: position 150,200,039 of record CP092865.1, on the reverse strand, counting down.
AGCATATTCTCCATATTTCTCTCAAAGGTAGCAGGCGCGTTACAAAGTCCAAAAGGCATCACGTTGAATTCATATAATCCATGCGCTGTAGTGAAAGCTGTTTTCTCTTTGTCTCTTTCTTCGACTTCAACTTGCCAATATCCAGATCTGAGGTCTATTGCTGAGAAGTGTGTAGATCCTTGGAGAGTATCCATAACTTCGTCTATTCTAGGGATCGGATAGACATCTTTTACTGTCACATTATTCAGTTTTCTGTAGTCCACACAAAATCTGTATTTACCATCTCGCTTCTTGACCAATATTACTGGAAAAGACCAGGGGCTAGAAGATGGCCTAATTATGCCTTCTGTAAGCATCTCGTCAATTTGCTCTTTTATAATATCTCGTTCTTTAGCACTTACCCGGTAAGGCTTGTGTTTAATTGGCTTCGCGTCTTCTGTGTCTATCCGATGTTTTGCCAAATTGGTTCTCCCTAATCTCGATGAAAAAAGATCTCCATACCTTTCTAAAACTTGTTTTAACTCCTTCTGTTCCTTTGGTGAAAGATTTTCGTTTATTTGGAATCTAGGTTCTTCGTTCTTTTCTACCTCTCCTTCTCGACTCACATTTATTTTCGCTGGACTACTTCCAAAAGCCAATGTTTGGTTTTTCATTATTTTTAACGGTCGAGGATACGGATTAGTTATCCAGATGTGTGTTTCCCTATTTATAACATTGATCAAGCTTCTTGCTAGACGAAGTCCATTTGTTTGAAACATTTTGTTGCTCTCCTCGATAATATATTCTCCATCCTCTGTTTCTACCAATGCCTTGATCAATTTCATGGAACATCCCGGTACAATGGAATCCTTGGCACTCTTTATTTTCAACATTTCAAATTGATTTCGTCATGATTATTCGTCAAATCATATTTTATAGTTTCTTGCTTACAATCTATTTTTGCGTTCATTTTCTTAAGGAAATCTCTCCCAAGAATTAATGTCCGTAAATGCGTTTTCAATATCACAAAGTTGTGTGATAATGTTTCGTTATCAATTTTTATATTTAAAAATATACTTCCTACCATGTCCAATTTTTTTCCATCGGGTCCTGCACAAATTTTTGCGAGTTTACTTATACCATGGCCTGTATCGAGGGCCGTTCTGAGGTCGACCACTGAGAGGTCAGCACCTGTATCAACCAAAGCTTCAAAGTCCCTATCTTGTCCACATTAATTTTTAATTTGTATTTAGGGTCCAACTTCTTGATTCCGTTTATGGTCGACTTGCTTTGATTGACAGATTCAGGCGCGACGCTTAGTTTAAATCTTCCAACACGGAATATCTATTCCGGGTAGGAATATTTGTCTGTGTGCTATTACATACATCAGCATAAAGCCGAGGTCCTGATTTCTCTGATATTTCATTCATTTGGCATTTTTCTTCGACCTTCTCTTGGGTATCTGCTGGATCCTCTTCTAGGATTCTTATAAACTTGACCCTACAATAACGGGCCACGTGCCCTGGCTTGTTACATTTAAAGCAGATTGGTCTTCCATCTTCCGTCCTATTTTTGCTCACTTCTTGGCTTTTATTGTAAGTGTTTCTCTGAAGGTTTGGTTTCGGCACAAAGTTAGGATTATAAGGACGTCTAGGGGTAGAGGGCTGAGGAAAGTTGTTTCGATACTGTCTGGGGGTAGGAGGGGAGTCGTTCTTGTAATTATTGAAAACAGGGGCTTGGGGCCTGGAAGTGGTCTGGTAGTTTCGTGCGGCAGTCGGCGGCACGTACCTCGATTGTTGTTGGGGTCTAGAATAGCGTGGACCGTTATATAGGTTTCTGGATTTCTCCACACGTTCCCGATACTTCTTTTCAAAATAATCCATTTTCTTGCACACGACAAGAAGGTCATCGGTCGTTTTAGGAGGGTTCAGGTAGAGCGCGAATGAGTACTCTTTTTTCAGTCCTCCAATAACATGTTCAATTTTTGTTTCTTCTTCCATTGCGGGGTCAACCTTGTTGCACAACACTAGAATGTCTTCCGCGAACCTGATTGCTGGTTCATTCCAGTGTTGCATTCTGTTGAGCTTCATTCTAAGTTCTTCTTTATTCGCGTCCAAAGAAAAATCCTGAATGAGGCGGATTTTAATATTTTCCCAGCTCGTGAAACTAGCTTTGTGTAAATTCAACCAGGTTTTAGCGCTTCCCGTCATGTTCATGGCGGCATAACGAGAGATAATGTAGTCTGCCCAATGGTACAAGAAGCCAATTTCTTCAAGAGATTCAATCCATGGGCGAGGGTCTTCCGTTCCATCATACTTGGGGATGTCGATGTTGGGATTCAGGACAACTGGGTCGGAACTAGCATCTCTACCAATTGTTGCACCAGGTTGCGGCTTGGCAGACTCTTCAGCCTGGATTCTCTCCTGTGCTGGGTCTTGCATCTTACCAGAGCGTGTTTCAACCATCCTACAAATTTATAAAAGGGAATAACGAGATAAGTCTTCTTTAAGTAGCCACCAGAATCCTTTATTTATTTTCTCACATCAAAGAGAGCAGTGAAGTCACAGTGTACCTAAATACAAATGATGATAAATTAATAATCTGTTTTAAATAAATATCATAGAATATTTTATATAAAAATAAATAAATATATAATTTAAATTTCAAATATATTAAAACTAATATAAGAAATACGCCATTAATCATGATGTAACAATACCATTCCTAAGATTCCAACCTTCGGTGTAGAATATCTAAGCAGAATCGTTTCTGCTTAGATATTCTACACTGAAAGGTGAAATCTTAGGAATGGTATTCAAGTAATATATGTACATAAACTTTTAAGACAGTAGAATTACATACAAATGTAGATAACAATGTGTCCACACTATTTATATCTACATTCGTCGTCTCCGGAGAGCTTTAGATTCTCTCTAGATCAGCTCCTATTACATTTCAGACATTCCTGGCGGTATCATTGAAGGACCAATGTATAGACTATCCAATAAAGTAAATTTCAAGTAAAAAGGTATTAACGCCCACCAATTGGAGAAAACAAATCTAAAAGAACAATAAAAGATCGCTATTATGTAGGGTAAAGAGTAACTTTTGATAAAATTACATATTGGTACATGCTTTGGAAAACAGCCGAGTTTCTGGACGTATTCAACTCAGAGAGCGAAGTACCTACAGAATTAATCTCTTTGTATACTTTGTAATAAAATGTGATATATTAAAAAGATACTCAGCATGCAATGATGGTCGTTTATTAAACGAATGAATGGGGCAGAGTAAGGAAGTTTATTTTTATATATTTTTAAAAAACACATTTTTTAATAACTATTTTCTATCGTGAAGATAAAGGTGGCCTGGCCAGAATTCATATTTCTATGAAAATAGACACTTCGGAAAAACTTTAACTGACCGAAGTGTCTATTTTTCATAGAACTATTTTCTAATTAATGAAAAGAGGAGAGCACACATGCAGTTCCTACTGCCAAAGATTTACACTCCAGCTTGCTCAGTTTGGGGAAGTGTCCAGGGTCAACATAACAACAGTGCAATGGTTGAGTCTCCTGGGTTTGTTGAGCCTTCATTGTTCCTTAGTCTAAATGGTATTTCCAAGGTAGGATTTGTACTGTACAGCGGCGAAGTATCAGAATGTTGTGGTGCTTTGATCTTCCTTCGGCTTGGCCTTGGAACGGCAGCAGAAGTGCATGGGCAGCACGGTGAAGGCGCCAATGCAAGAAAGAATCCCATAGATCCTCCAGGTCGTTCTGGAGCCATAGATCTCATAGATGGGTCCTCCGCTCAGCATCCCCAAGGCCAAACCTGAACACAACTCTTGGTTGTAGAAAATACCTGTTCTAACTGTTGCTTGGTTCCCTATGTTACTATAGATGTTTTCATCTAGTCAAATATAGAACAGAAGTGGAATTGTACAGGTATCAAGCTGATAAATTGAGATGCCGATGTTTTAATGACCTGTAAGGATGTTTGAACGAGAGAAAATTCTTATTGGAAAATAAGTTAAGATTTCGACGCAACACTTATCTTCTTCTAACAATAAGATCCTCAAATCGCTCCTCGGAATTATCTTGAATCCAGAGATCATTATCCGGTCCTCTCTTTGAGTAGACAATAAAAAAGCTCAGATTTGGTCGTTAGTGTCCAGATATCTATGACGCCGTCTCCACGTCGCTCTGAAGCTTTGCCGAACTTTTTCTCCCTCTTTGCCTAAATCTTGTAGATCCAAGTCCTATATTCTGTGTCCTTACCATGTCCAACTCGACTGCAATCCAACCCCAACATTCCTGTTTTTATCATTTTCTGGCATTCCTAAAAATTGTAAATTATTCGGATATATAGCGGACAAAGTTTTATCCTGAAGTTAAAACAATGATAGTGTCTCTATCAAGATCAAACTCCTGTTTCATCAAGATGAATTCAATAATGCTGAAACGTACAAGTTCTTGTATATGTAGGGCACACGAATAAGCAAACATTGAGTAGTTGTGAATATAATATTGAATGCCTATTTAACTTTTTTGTGATAGAAAAAAATATGTTTTAATATATTATGTAGGTTAGTTATGATAAAACCATACTCACCTACTTCAAACATTATGCCGACCAGGCCTTGAGCTGTTGCTTCTTGTCCCTTGGGTGCAATCTCTTTGCCGTAGGTTGGAATTGAAGTAAGGAAGAGCCCATAGGCTGGTCCCTGGAGGGCCTCGATGATCAGCACCATCCATGGATTCTCTAGGAAGGAGTACGCGATGTACCGTAGACCGAACGCAAACAAAGAAATGGCTAGGACAAGATAATGTCCGATCTTGGCCAATATCATTCCCGAGACAAAGAAACACGGAATCTCTCCAACAAAGTTATTCACAAATGGGACGAGGGAGATCAAGAGTGGAGTTGCACCTAATTCTTCAAGGAAAAAGATTTCGTAAGTCCATAGGATTCCTAGAAGAGATCCCAGTAAAAAGATAATCAGGGAGTAACCTATAAAATGAGGAATCATAAGGATGTTCTTGATGTTGGCAAAGAAGTTCTCTGGAGGCTGTGGGTTGACCACTCCCATTCTGGACACCATGGCCATGTCGCAGATGGTGAATATGATCAAAATGATGAATATGGGAAGAAAGTCAGCTTCCTCCTCGTTCTCCGTCATCATTTCCACGATAAGTCCGCCCACTATGGACGCTATGCCGCTGCCCACGGATCCCCACAGCCGCTGGGCTCCATACAGCTCCGGACTATCGCCCAGGACTTCGAAGGACATCGCATGGAAGATATTCCAGATCACCATAATCGGAGCCCAGTTGAGTAATATCCCGAAGAAGACAACGCAGAATGTCGAAGTTGTGTAGATGCTTTGTACATCATCTGGACAACCTGGAAACTCTTTACAAGAGATTTTGCATATGTTTTCCTGTGGTTGACACCTAACTTCCTCGCGTGTGACATTGAGAATGTCCACCGATCCATTCTTTCCAACGGACGCTGAGAAGGTGGCATTGAGCTCAAAGGACTTGGCACACGTAGGTCCAAGCTCGACTTTACCATCAAAGAAATGAAGATCGGAACAGTTATAACATTCGAGACGGCATCGATCCAGGGCTGGGGAACAGCTGGGAACGGTGGAGTTGGGTGCGGGCAGTATACGTGGGGCCTCCGTGTCACAAGCCATTGTACCGAGGATGGCCAGGCCGGGATGTTTAATGGGAGGCACAAAGTAGATCAGGAAGCTTGTGGAACCAATGACCACAAAGCACGCATAGCACATGGCCTTCCAGCACCGGAATTTATCGGCCAGGCTGGCGAAGATGGGGGCAATGAAGATGTCGAAGAAGGGCATGATGCTGTAGATTAAGCCGAAGGCACTCGCAGGCAACCCGGCCTTCTTGGCGATGATAGGGCTGAAGGCATAGAACCCGGCCTGGGCTGGAACAAAGGTCATGCCGGTTTGGAAAGATACAATAAGTAGAGAAGTTTTAAAATCATAAGAGACAAGGTATTATAGCATTGTGTTTATTTGTTCAGATGTTAAAAGAAATTCGTCAAAAAATTGAACCAGAATTGTCAGAATCAAAAGATTTTCTTGCCAGATGGCTTACCTCCATAGTAGAAGAAGAAATGGCCTTTCATCGGCAAAAGTTTGCGGTTGATCTTCCATAGCTTGGTGTTCTTCCTTATTGGCGCTTTGTTGTCTGTCTTTTCTGAAACATACAGTTGAGTTCGTGAGTGGTGTACGTCCCTTGTATTCTAACCTTCCATCCCCAATTGTGTATTTGGTCGAGTAAAAATAAAAATTCAAGCGATCATGGCGACAGAGAGTGCCAGACTACTTAGGATCCACAAGTCTGTGTCGATACTTGTGTCCAAATTTAGCTGAGCAAGAAGGATCCTCTAGAGGACGATTAGGTGACAGTTTGACAACAGTTGGATGAGACGCAGCCTGCATGTCACTCAGGGCCATGAGCTGACAACTGTCCGGGTTGCCCTCATTCTCCCCTATTGTCGCTCGAACACCTGGCGCGCGATCTCTGTGTATTTCGGCAGAATATAAAACTCTTATAAAGTACTCTCGGAGAGACAAGAGGATGGGGAAGATGATGGAACAACTCTCGTCCAAAAAATAACTACCGACGCCGAGAGATCTGGGAAAGAACTTACTAACTTCTCTACAGCCAGGAGAGTGGGTACTTACCCTCGGGGTCAGTCCACGTTGCCGGTGCGTCATCTGCAGTGGCTCCGTTGTGACATGTGACTCGCCAGTAAAAGGGACCAAACACTGGGCTGATATTATTGGATTGAATGAATTCCCGACGAGAGCAGTTTTATTCAACCAAGACGCAAAAAAAAAATGAAGTTTCTTCAGAGGAGATTACCGAAGCCATCCGCCACCTGGATGGGATGAACTACCCCGCGTTCAGTTGATGGCCTTCGATAAGTTCTTCGTTGGTACGATCCAGCGAGTCTTAGAATCATCATGTGGGCCCTACCTTCTTCATCAAGACGGAGCTCCATCTGTCCCAAGACGCACAGTGGCCCGGGGCTCAACAGCTCCAAAGACAGACTACATCAGCAGCGTTCTCCTCGGGCTTTTGCGGCCTCATCTTCCTCGCCTAGTGCCGGAGTGCTAAACCTACGCTATTCCGGAACAGTCCTCCTCTTGGAATATAGCTCGCGTGTCTGACGAGGTCGCCGTAGCTTTAAGGAACAACGCATCGTAAGCTGTCATATTCACATACATTGAGTCTGCCTTCGACACTTTGTACCGGAGACTCATGATTTCGTCCTGTCTCCGTGGGTGACTTCGGCCTCCTCGACGTCGGCACACAGCTGATACTGGCGTGTATGAAAGGTGTCCAAGCTGAGCTCCGTGGAAGTCTCAACGCCTACTCTTGGCTCACTGATAGTGGGGCCTGGTTAACTCCCCTTCCATCCGGGACATGGCTTCCACCTCGACGTCGTAGACTCCTGAAGATATGGGAAGCAGTTTCGGACTTCCTAGCGCTGGACCACCGGATAGCTCCAACACACCAGCTCAGGGACCTCGCCATCATCGGAAGATGCAGGTTCCTCCGGCCACCCGACCTCCTAGCCGCTGCACGGTGGATGGGAGCACGTATTGGGGACTTCGATGGCCCTGTGTCACCCCTCACTCGTTCAGTACGATGTGCACTAGTAGACGCCACAGCGCGGTAAACCTTTGCAATAGGCTGTTAGCAGAAAAACTCTTAAGGTCCCACCGGGCTGACAACCTAGGCGAAGCTGTGGTCCTGCGCAGGATGATCACTTCGTTCACTCACCTAGTCACCCGCACCATCCGCCGTAAGCATAAGCACCCACGTCTGGCTACTCTGCCATCGTTCAACTACTGAACCGGAGATAAGACTTTGTCAACATTCCGATCACTATCGGCTGGCCGTCCCTTCGACGTTGCGCCTTCTCAGGGCACAATGCCGACATTGCAGTACAGCTTGCCCTGCACGCTTTTCCCCATCCTGCACACCCGGCCTCTGCTCGAGAGACCTGCATCGCCTATGGTTCTTGTGACCTGACGTTGGCCCACTGGTCCTGCAGCTCCATCAGACCCCGGGAGACCTTCAACTTCAAACAGCCGACCTGCAGGGCTACTGGCTCTTCAGCCAAGGGCTGGATGACAACACCATTCTCGCGTCTGCCAAGTCATTCATACACAAGTTCTTTCTGTGCCTTGAGATGCGGGGAGAGCGTGAAAACTCCTTTACTGTCTGGAGGAGGACTCTGTCGTTGGGGGAGTCTCCTGGACTTTATCTATTGTAGATAGTATCCTCTTCCTCCTTGTTTTGTTTTTGTTTTTTTTTTTTTTTTTTTTTTTAAGTTATATTTTTGCACCTCATATAACAACAACAAAAAAGCCTTTATTTAGGGTCACCTTTGCACCTCATATTGACTTGTATAATGTCAATTAAATATTTTAAAATCTCTCTCCTGCTCTACGGTTGTGATTGCTCTCCTTTAAAACTCCCGTCTCTTGTCGAGTCCTTCAATTCACTCCAATACTGGCTAACTCAACATACGTCAACTCATTCATTACATTTATGTATTCTGGGAGACAACATGGTGATTTAATGTACTGTACACATTCCAATTACTGTATAGAGCATTGTTAGAGTTCCTCATTGGCATGACTACCTACCCGTGCCTGGAGTGTGTAGTTTGGTGTCTTCCGTCCTTGGATGTGGTAGCTCAAAAAATGATTCATCATAAATTGTAACAACCATGGTGAACGTACAACCTATGAAGGGACTGAAGAACATTCTGGAATCTAAATTCGAGTTATACGTGTTATATAATTAAAGTAAGTAAGAAGGATGAATCCGTAACCAATATAACTTTACATATTATTTATTATTAATAGCAATTATATAAAACAAATCTTGGCATATGTTTATAAGTGAAAACAACAAAAACAATAAATATTATATACATACAATATACATACAAGTTCCTTTTCAAACACGAGCTCATCTATAGCCATTGTTACTCTCTGTGTAATATTCCAACAATACACCTATCCCCCGATTTACACGGTACTTTTTTTACACGTTTTCGCTTTTACACGGTTTTCCAAATAAGTTTTTTTTTATTATCGCACTATACTAAATGCTACTGTGATTGAACACATGCGCTGTGTACACATCTCACGAGGAATCCCGAGCTTATGTGCTGACTACATATTTTAACCTGTCAATACATTTTATTTTTATTTCTGTGTACACCTATCCCCCGATTTACACGTTTTTCTCAAGAACGTATCTACCTTGTAAATCGGGGGATAGGTGTATTGTAACAAATTATTTATTATTTTAGCAGAGTATTATTTTTTTATGTTTATATTTTGCTACTCTGTACACTTCCCTCTTTTTCTTATCTTTTGTTTATCACTCATAGTTTGTTCTTGCCTGAAATAAATTATTATCTCATCCCGAAGTTGGTCTTCCCTAATTTTCCACGTGGCAATATGAATGATGAAAAATATTTGGTATATGATCGAAATTTTTTACGTTATCTTGAAAATGTATGTATAGTAATGTGTTACGATGCACTAGCGCGCCATCTGTTATCAAATTACGAAACTATTTTAGACGCGTAATATTCTTTTTAAAACAAAACAATTTCTACTGCCCTTACTGCAATGGAAAAATTACAGATGGCGCGCTAGTGCATCGTAATATAATTGTTCAAATGAAAGACACAAATCGATATTTGCGGAAGAGCGATTGCTTGAAGCATATTATATATTTATAATTATATGTAATTCTGCTGTCCTAAAAGCTTATGTCCATAGTTCTTCTAAAATACCCATTCGAAGAGTCAAGCATCTGTATCACTATAAAAGGAAGTTTCAAAAATGCAATATAACAGCGGTATGGTAGATTAAACTGGCGAAACCGCTGGGAGGGTTCACCACTGATGAGCCAGGCCCTCCCTTTATTTTTTCCATTGCAGTAAGGGCAGTAGAAATGGTTCTATTTTAAAAAGAATATTATGAGTCTAAAATAGTTTCGTAATTTGATAGTAATGTGTGTATAAATGGAGAAGTAAATAAACATGGCAGAGGTTAGTGGCGACAAAAAGCTACGTTCCTAGATAAATACGTGCTGACCTGTATGGCTCCAGTATTGCCCAGTACATCTCCTTTGATGTTCACCTTCCAACTGTCTTTTTTAGCATTCCCCGGCTCAATCTTTTAGCTGGAGTTCTCCTATTCCTATCGGGATATGGTCGAATTTTTCCTGTTCCCTGTTTTCCTGTTGTGAAGTTCTGTGGAGCCAGGTTATCCCGGCTACCACTGGGGACGACATCCTTCCTTTAACTTTATTAATTCTAAGCAAGTTACAATAAAATGGAATATTTTATATTATATGTATATATGATGTATATTATATGTATATATGATGTATTAGCTTGCCATCTGTTATATGAAATTTTAACTATTTTTGACGCGTATTATCCTTTTTAAAGACAATATTACAGCAGTATGGTGGATTAAATTGGCGAAACCGCTGGGAGGGTTCATCACTGATGAGCCAGGCTCTCCCATTATTTTATCATTGCAGTATTGGTAGTAGGAATTGTTTAATTTAAAAAAGAATCATACGCCTTTAAAATAGTTTCGAATTTTGATAACACACAAAAAATTCGAAGATATATATGCTTATTTAATTTTGGTCAATATTTAATTAATAGACAATAAATTGAAGCATGACTCTTGTCGATTTGTTTAATTATTGATTCTATGCCACGACAAGTAAACAAACGGGGCTCTGACACATTTGTAAGTGCAAAGTCGAACTGCTTTTCACATGTGTAGACATGTGGTGTACTTACAGTAAAAGCAGTCGCCTTCTTCTACCCACCATGATTATCATGGCCTATACCACGTATACTAGGGATAAGAAAAAAATACCACGACTTTCCAATGAACTTCGTAGATGGAATGATTGAGTCTAAATCTGTAATTGTTGGATTTTGTCGTTTTTGGCTTCACGTGTTAGCTCTGATTGTGGAAGAAAATTTCTTGTGGTGATGGGACAGCTCCCTGATTGCTGCCGTTCTGAGGTATCACAGGTTTGATTGTTGAAAGGAATAAAAAATGTGTTGTCATTCTGGCGTGTTGCAGGTTTGATTGTTGAAAAGAAGGAAACCAATTGTTGTCGTTCTGAGGTATCACAGGTTTGATTGTTGAATAGAGGGGGAAAGGTTCTGTTGTGTGTACAGGTTAATTGTTGAAAATAAGTTTTGTCCATGTATTAATACATACACGAAATAGCATAACCAAGATTCAACGCCACAGTGTCTGATATTTAAGTAGGTTCGTCTAATACAACAGTAAAGCTCTAAGCTGGCGATACCTCTGAAAGAGTTCACCACTGATGATCAAGGATCTCCCAATATTTTTCATCGCATTATGGATAGTAGGAAGTTTGTTTAACTTTAAATTTACACTTTTTCTTATAAAGAGACGAAGGTCGCCTCTCCCGTCAAAATAGACGTCAAAACTAGACGCCATCTATTGACCGTCGCCGAAAACTAGCGGCCTCGGGTCGGTGACAAAGCCACAACACCAGCTTTGGCAAACTGAAAAGCGTCCGACCTAGAGACCATGGTTTCGGGCTAATGGCCCTCGTCAGTCTAGGGCGGACTTTATATTCCATGAGATCCACACGGGATCTAATGGAATATTGACAATCTGCCAAAGAGATGTTTAGCTGGCAAAGTGGCTGGGCCATATCTATGGCTAAAATATAGATGGAAATATTTTTCTTATTTCTTAGAGCAAAGACAAACATATCCCATGGAAAAAAGACAAGTCGGCAGATATGGGGACTCCGTAGAAAGTCCAGAGAGAGACAATACCTTCTGTGGAGATCTCCATCCTGAGTCCTTGCCGTCACTCGACCACCACAATATCAGCGCTAGTTAAGACGACGTCAGCTGGGCTCTCTGTGATTATATCATTGGAATAGATAACACAGCTTGGTGGACACTTGGTGGCTTTCCCATCCCCCCTGTCACAGTATCCCTACAGGACGTACATTCTGAAACTACTTCTCTCTGTACTGTACTGTGGTTCCTGGTCACGGGTACAGTAGAACTACCTCTCTGTACTGTACTGTGGTTCTTGGTCACGGGTACAGTAGAACTACCTCTCTGTACTGTACTGTGGTTCCTGGTCACGGGTACAGTAGAACTACCTCTCTGTACTGTACTGTGGTTCTTGGTCACGGGTACAGTAGAACTACCTCTCTGTACTGTACTGTGGTTCTTGGTCACGGGTACAGTAGAACTACCTCTCTGTACTGTACTGTGGTTCTTGGTCACGGGTACAGTAGAACTACCTCTCTGTACTGTACTGTGGTTCTTGGTCACGGGTACAGTAGAACTACCTCTCTGTACTGTACTGTGGTTCTTGGTCACGGGTACAGTAGAACTACCTCTCTGTACTGTACTGTGGTTTTTGGTCACGGGTACAGTAGAACTACCTCTCTGTACTGTACTGTGGTTCCTGGTCACGGGTACAGTAGAACTACCTCTCTGTACTGTACTGTGGTTCCTGGTCACGGGTACAGTAGAACTACCTCTCTGTACTGTACTGTGGTTCCTGGTCACGGGTACAGTAGAACTGCCTCTCTGTACTGTACTGTGGTTCCTGGTCACGGGTACAGTAGAACTGCCTCTCTGTACTGTACTGTGGTTCTTGGTCACGGGTACAGTAGAACTACCTCTCTGTACTGTACTGTGGTTCCTGGTCACGGGTACAGTAGAACTACCTCTCTGTACTGTACTGTGGTTCCTGGTCACGGGTACAGTAGAACTACCTCTCTGTACTGTACTGTGGTTCTTGGTCACGGGTACAGTAGAACTACCTCTCTGTACTGTACTGTGGTTCCTGGTCACGGGTACAGTAGAACTACCTCTCTGTACTGTACTGTGGTTCCTGGTCACGGGTACAGTAGAACTACCTCTCTGTACTGTACTGTGGTTCTTGGTCACGGGTACAGTAGAACTACCTCTCTGTACTGTACTGTGGTTCTTGGTCACGGGTACAGTAGAACTACCTCTCTGTACTGTACTGTGGTTCCTGGTCACGGGTACAGTAGAACTACCTCTCTGTACTGTACTGTGGTTCTTGGTCACGGGTACAGTAGAACTACCTCTCTGTACTGTACTGTGGTTCTTGGTCACGGGTACAGTAGAACTACCTCTCTGTACTGTACTGTGGTTCTTGGTCACGGGTACAGTAGAACTACCTCTCTGTACTGTACTGTGGTTCTTGGTCACGGGTACAGTAGAACTACCTCTCTGTACTGTACTGTGGTTCCTGGTCACGGGTACAGTAGAACTACCTCTCTGTACTGTACTGTGGTTCCTGGTCACGGGTACAGTAGAACTACCTCTCTGTACTGTACTGTGGTTCTTGGTCACGGGTACAGTAGAACTACCTCTCTGTACTGTACTGTGGTTCTTGGTCACGGGTACAGTAGAACTACCTCTCTGTACTGTACTGTGGTTCTTGGTCACGGGTACAGTAGAACTACCTCTCTGTACTGTACTGTGGTTCTTGGTCACGGGTACAGTAGAACTACCTCTCTGTACTGTACTGTGGTTCCTGGTCACGGGTACAGTAGAACTACCTCTCTGTACTGTACTGTGGTTCCTGGTCACGGGTACAGTAGAACTACCTCTCTGTACTGTACTGTGGTTCTTGGTCACGGGTACAGTAGAACTACCTCTCTGTACTGTACTGTGGTTCTTGGTCACGGGTACAGTAGAACTACCTCTCTGTACTGTACTGTGGTTCTTGGTCACAGGTACAGTAGAACTACCTCTCTGTACTGTACTGTGGTTCTTGGTCACGGGTACAGTAGAACTACCTCTCTGTACTGTACTGTGGTTCCTGGTCACGGGTACAGTAGAACTACCTCTCTGTACTGTACTGTGGTTCCTGGTCACGGGTACAGTAGAACTACCTCTCTGTACTGTACTGTGGTTCTTGGTCACGGGTACAGTAGAACTACCTCTCTGTACTGTACTGTGGTTCCTGGTCACGGGTACAGTAGAACTACCTCTCTGTACTGTACTGTGGTTCCTGGTCACGGGTACAGTAGAACTACCTCTCTTTAAATAAAATAATTATTTAAACAAGACTGTTTAACCTTGGCTGGAGGCGGTGTTCTGCTTACAAGTAGTACCAAGGGTGTCCACCACCTTCTGAGGACTGTAATTGTTTTGAGTTGAGGCGATCACTCGTTGAATCACAAAGGGAGAGTTATTCTATAAAGGAATCCCACACACGGGCGTAGTTACAAATACACTGATTTTATTTAACAAAGCTATCCAAAATTTACATACTTGGCACGCGGTAACATTAATTAATTTTACAAACAAAAGAACATTATGCAAAACAGCTGGAATTTTAACTATTATGCAAAACAGGTAGAAGTTAAATATCAATCTGAACAAAGTCTGTTTCTTTTTTTTAACTTTAAAACTATCAGCCACAGGCAAAATCACTCTTCGGCAGGCTAATAATAAATACATTTTCTATTTTTCATAAGTTAAGTTTGTCTTTACTATAAAGAGTCAAGGAGGACACCTAGTTGTAGAAACAAAGTGTCCTTCAGGTAGAAGTGTCTTCTTACTGAAGATCACTTATTAGTAAAAATGGTAATTTTGGAGATAAAAAATGGCCTTTGTAGAGAGGTGTCCTCTAGCCTGAGTGGCCTCTCGTGGAGGTTGTACGGTATTAGACCTGCACTAGTTCTCTCATCAGAGAATTTCATATAATTCTTCAGCAGCCCCCAGACGTACAGAGAGACCTGCTGGGTATTTGGACAAAGAAGAACTTTAGATCACTGCTTCATATCGAAAGCTAGAGTATTCAAGTTTTTTTCCAGTACTTGTATTAAACTCATAAAAATGATAACTTTGATGTCTCGGTCTTTCGTCTTTGAGGGGTGTGTCTAATTAACACTATTTATTATTACTTTTATCATTATGAATGCAAGGTTTTCCCACTATGTACTAAGTGTCAACCTGCAACCCCAAACCATATCATTGACTGTATTGACTCATTCATTGATGAGCTCTACTCATCCCCAGAAGACACCATCAACAAGATCTACAGGCTTGATACCTTGATATGATTGAGTGGAGATAAGAAAGAAGATTTTTATTATACTTTTTACCTCTCTCTTATGTGCTTATCCCTAACTAATTTTCGATAAAAGTGGTTTAATTGTCATTCCTTTCTTTCTCTTCGCCGTCGCTCTCCAACCGTAGAGCTGAAGACAGCAGCAGTGGTTGCCATCTACATGTACCATCTTGGTCTTGAGGTGGGCAATTACCAGCATCGACCTGCCTTTCTGTGCTTCGCAAAAACTTCTCGCATTACACCAGCAACAAAGTATTTCTGCCTTAGAAATATATTCGAACAGACAGCAAACCTGTTACCGTTGATTTTTGCTATGACCTTTATAATTACAAGGTCGGCGTCAAGTTAATACATTGTTTTGATGCATTTTAACAACGGCAATGTTTCAATTTACGCACACGAAATTTCCCACCCTTAAAATATTTCACCGCAAAATAATGTTTTAAAAACCAAACATCCCGGAACTAAGTTACGTAAGATAAATAAAACGATAAATTTACTTCCTGTAATTGAGATTTTGCTGCTGTCTTGGCATAATTCTTGGACGATGACGGCATCCAAAGAGGACGAAGTTTTTATACAGCTTGTTCTGCCATGTTAACAATGGCCATAAATCTGCCAGAGCTCCATTATAATCCAGTCTGTGTGGCCACTGAAGAATTCTGACAAAAAAAGGAAACCCTGAAAAGAGGCCAAAATTTTGATCAGCAAATCGCCAGCTATGTGTCTTAATAGGGGGAAACCTTGATCGTCTGGAGATCGAGAGAGAGGTCTAAAAAATGTCTGAGTTTATATTTACTATTTCCTTAAATCTTCCTTGCCGTGATAACCGCTGAACTTTTATTCCTTAAAAATCCCTTCGCCTAGGTTTTAGGTGCGGTGAGACTCAAAAGTTACAATAAATAATTCAAAACTTTTTTGTTGGAAAAGGGTTTTTAATTCA
>CP092865.1:150134134-150183800 GCA_030710605.1 Cordylochernes scorpioides | reverse complement strand
AAGACAAGTCGGCAGATATGGGGACTCCGTAGAAAGTCCAGAGAGAGACAATACCTTCTGTGAAGATCTCCATCCTGAGTCCTTGCCGTCCACTCGCCCACCACAATATCAGCTCTAGTTAAGACGACGTCAGCTGGGCTCTCTGTGATTATATCAATGGAAGAGATAACACAGCTTGGTGGACACTTGGTGGCTTTCACATCCCCCCTGTCACAGTATCCCTACAGGACGTATATTCTGAAACTACTTCTCTCTGTACTGTACTGTGGTTCTTGGTCACAGATACAGTAGAACTACCTCTCTTTAACGAATATAATTATTTAAACAAGTCTGTTTAACTTTGGCTGGAGGCGGTGTTCTGCTTACAAGTAGTACCAAGGGTTTATGCCACCTTCTGAGGACTGTAATTGTTTTGAGTTGAGGCGATCACTCGTTGAATCACAACGGGAGAGTTATTCTATGAAGGAATCCCACACACGGGCGTAGTTACAAACACACTGATTTTATTTAACAAAGCTATCCAAAATTTACATACTTGCCACGCGGTAACATTAATTATTTTTACAAACTAAAGAACATTATTCAAAACAGCTAGAATTTTAACTATTATGTAACAACAGGTAGAAGTTAAATATCAATCTGAACAAAGTCTGTTTCTTTTTTTAACTTTAAAACTATCAGCCACAGGCAAAATCACTCTTCGGCAGGCTAATAATGAATAAATTTTCTATTTTTCATAAGTTAAGGTTGTCTTTACTATAAAGAGTCAAGGAGGACACCTAGTTGTAAAAACAAAGTGTCCTCCAGGTAGAAGTGTCCTCTTACTGAAGATCAGCTAATTATAGTAAAAATGGTAATTTTGGAGATAAAAAATGGTCTTTGTAGGGAGGTGTCCTCTAGCCTGAGTGGCCTCTCGTGGAGGTTGTACGGTATTAGACCTGCACTAGTTCTCTCATCAGAGAATTTCATATGATTCTTCAGCAGCCTCCAGACGTACAGAGAGACCTGCTGGGTATTTGGACAAAGGAGAAATTGAGATCACTGCTTCATATCGAAAGCTAGAGTATTCAAGTTTTTTTTCAATACTTGTATTAAACTCAGATAAATGATAACTTTGGTGTCTCGGTCTTTCGTCTTTGAGGGGTGTGTCTAATTAACACTATTTATTATTACTTTTATCATTATGAATGTAAGGTTTTCCCACTATGTACTAAGTGTCAACCTGCAACCCCAAACTATATCATTGACTGTATTGACTCATTCATTGATGATCTCTACCCATCCCCAGAAGACACCATCAACAATATCTACAGGCTTGATACCTTGATATGATTGAGTGGAGATAAGAAAGAAGATTTTTATTATACTTTTGCCTCTCTCTTATGTGCTTATCCCTAACTAATTTTCGATAAAAGTGGTTTAATTGTCATTCCTTTCTTTCTCTTCGCCGTCGCTCTCCAACCGTAGAGCTGAAGACAGCAGCAGTGGTTGCCATCTACATGTACCATCTTGGTCTTGAGGTGGGCAATTACCAGCATCGACCTGCCTTTTCTGTGCTTCGCAAAAACTTCTCGCATTACACCAGCAACAAAGTATTTCTGCCTTAGAAATATATTCGAACAGACAGCAAACCTGTGACCGTTGATTTTTGCTATGACCTTTATAATTACAAGGTCGGCGTCAAGTTAATACATTGTTTTGATGCATTTTAAAAACGGCAATGTTTCAATTTACGCACACGAAATTTCCCACCCTTAAAATATTTCACCGCAAAATAATGTTTTAAAAACCAAACATCCCGGAACTAAGTTACGTAAGATAAATAAAACGATAAATTTACTTCCTGTAATTGAGATTTTGCTGCTGTCTTGGCATAATTCTTGGACGATGACGGCATCCAAAGAGGCCGAAGTTTTTATACAGCTTGTTCTGCCATGTTAACAATAGCCATAAATCTGCCAGAGCTCCATTATAACCCAGTCTGTGTGGCCACTGAAGAATTCTGACAAAAAAAGGAAACCCTGAAAAGAGGCCAAAATGTTTGATCAGCAAATCGCCAGCTATGTGTCTTAATAGGGGGAAACCTTGATCGTCTGGAGATCGAGAGAGAGGTCTAAAAAATGTCTGAGTTTATATTTACTATTTCCTTAAATCTTCCTTGCCGTGATAACCGCTGAACTTTTATTCCTTAAAAATCCCTTCGCCTAGGTTTTAGGTGCGGTGAGACTCAAAAGTTACAATAAATAATTCAAAACTTTTTTGTTGGAAAAGGGTTTTTAATTCAAAAATAAACTAATAAGAAGAAATTAAGTCAGCTCTATCACCCCATAAAACGTACATCATTATTACAATTACAATTATTTTATTTCCAAAGCGCTATATCCCGCAAGGGATACTTGCGCCAAACAAGGAGAAAATTTTATTTACATAAGTTATTTACATTATTCAACGCATGAAAACATTAGAAATCCAGATTTTGTAGAAAGTTTAGAATGTATTTACAAAATGAATTGAACTTTAAATATGATTTTTTATCGGAAATCAAATCGTTAAGTTCACAAACAACTAGTTCATTCTTCATTCTATAATCTTGAAATGCTGGGCAATCGATCAGTAGATATCTTGAGGTTTGTTCCTCAATACCACAAAAGCAACTTGAATCCTCCACTGCCTTTATTCTATTTAAAAGCTTTTGAAATTTCCGTGGTTTGTAACAAATTGAGTATTATAAAAATTTGTAAAAATCATCATCATCAAATTCTAAATTTGATATTTAATTCGCATAGAATTCCTTTCCTTACTTCATATTGTTACACCAAGTTGCAGCTTTGCAGGGTCGTCGACCTTGGTTTCCTCCTTCTTGGTGTTATACACCGAGTGGGTTTCCATACTTAAAGCAAATAAATAAAAGTAAATAAAAATAAATTACCTTTTAAAGTTATTGCATTTATTTATTCGTTGTCTTCCTCGTAGGTCGTGATCCGCAGTCTTCGTCTAGGTCCTCTCTCGCTCCAATAACCAATCAAGATATATGTACAATAACAATATTACAAAAGGAATGAAACTATAAAAAGGAATGATGATAATCTAAATAATCTGTTTTAAATTAATATTAATTATCATAGAATAAATGTAAGGGACATTGATGCAACAATATTATTCTAAAAGTTTGTATCAATTCAAAGTTTATCGTCGAAGTAGAATACATATTTCTACCTGAATATTAAAATTAAAATTATATTCTCACAATGAGTATCTTTTTTATTTAAAAAACGCTAGCTTTCAAGCGTTAATCGCTCTTCAACGGGCTTACTATAATATCGACTTGATCCCACCAGAAACGTCCTCCATGTTAGGAGCGGCTTCTTCCGAGGAAGGTGATGGCCGGCATGCGCCCTCGGGCTAGATCTTTTGATCGACAGATATCACCAACTGATGACCAAATATCCTTTAGGATATCCTGGTCTTTACAGCACTAATGAATCGGACTTGATCCCACCAGAAACGCTGCGCGCGTTTGTTTTTGTAAATATTTCTTGTGGGATAAAGTCGATATTATAGTAAGCCCGTTGAAGAGCGATTAACGCTTGAAAGCTAGCGTTTTTTAAATAAAAAAAGATACTCATTGTGAGAATATAATTGTAATTTTAATACTTTTTCACAATTTAATCATGAATACTTGGATATAGCACAAATATAGTGAAGGTTTGTCGAAAACGAACATTTTTCCAACTTTATTCCCAAGTTTGATAGATTCGAGCTGACGAAGAACTATGTATTAGGATGTGATCCCAGATCTCTGGCCATATACAAATAAGAAATAAAAGAAATTATAAATAAATTCGATCAATCCTTTGTTGATTATCGATTCTCGTATTACTTAGTCGGCCTAGTTTGGCTCAAAGTCTCAGCTTGTTTCCCTTCAATCCCAGAATAACAGCCAGACGAAAATTGTGAAGCTACGTCACTCCAGTTATCTTCTGTTGAAATAAACATATCGCTAATTGATTTCTCTCTGTCCCAGCGTCAGACGAAGGAAGCCTTTGGTAAAATCTCATCACTTCCTTATTGCCTTTCCGTGAACAAAAATTATCAATTACTTTTAGAATTTAATAGATTCCTGGATCTATTCTGATGGCGGTAACACGATTCTGCAACATGGGATCCTGGTGGGGTATATTGGTGGGGTATACTTGGTAGGGTATACTTGGTAGGGTATGGCCAGAGGTATGCAACTTAGAGTTCCCAACCTTCTCTTAGGACTATATCTCGACCAAAGCAACTTTCTATGGACATAGATAATAATTTAATATATTATATCATTTATTTATTATTATTTAGTTATTAGTCTATTTGGAACATCTTTCACTTACAGGAATATGATATTTGGATTGTGAAATACGTCTCCCAATCTCTCTTGTATTCCATCGAACGCCCACAGACTTTGAGAGAACCTGCAAATATTACCAGAACATTCCACAACTATCAGAACATGGCACAATTACCAGAACATTCCACAATTTATAGAACATGGCACAATTACCAGAACATTCCACAACTATCAGAACATGGCACAATTTCCAGAACATTCCACAACTATCAGAACATGGCACAATTTCCAGAACATTCCACAATTTACAGAACATGACAGAACTGCCAGAACATGCCACAACTTCTAGAACATGACGCAACTGCCAGACCAAGCCAGAACTTCCGGACCAAGCCAGAACTTTCAGAACATGCTACAACTTCCAGAACATTCAACAACTTCTAGAACATGACGCAACTCCCAGATCAAGCCAGAACTACCAGAACACATACCAAAATTTACAGAACATGCTACAGCTTCCAGAACATTCAACAAATTCTAGAACATGCTACAACTGCCAGAACTGCCAGACCAAGCCAGAACTACCAGAACATGCTACAACTGCCAGAACTCATGCCAGAATTTACAGAACATGCTACAACTTCCAGAACATTCAAGAACTTCTAGAACATGCTACAACTGCCAGAACTGCCAGACCAAGCCAGGAACTACCAGAACATGCTACAACTGCCAGAACTCATGCCAGAATTTACAGAACATGCTACAACTTCCAGAACATTCAACAACTTCTAGAACATGCTACAACTGCCAGAACTGCCAGACCAAGCCAGAACTACCAGAACATGCTACAACTGCCAGAATTCATGCCAGAATTTACAGAACATGCTACAACTTCCAGAACATTCAACAACTTCTAGAACATGCTACAACTGCCAGAACTGCCAGAACAAGCCAGAACTACCAGAACATGCTACAACTGCCAGAACTCATGCCAGAATTTACAGAACATGCTACAACTTCCAGAACATTCAACAACTTCTATAACATGCTACAACTGCCAGAACTGCCAGACCAAGCCAGAACTACCAGAACATGCTACAACTGCCAGAACTCATGCCAGAATTTACAGAACATGCTACAACTTTCAGAACATTCAACAACTTCTAGAACATGCTACAACTGCCAGAACTGCCAGACCAAGCCAGAACTACCAGAACATGCTACAACTGCCAGAATTTACAGAACATGCTACAACTTCCAGAACATTCAACAACTTCTAGAACATGCTACAACTGCCAGAACTGCCAGACCAAGCCAGAACTACCAGAACATGCTACAACTGCCAGAACTCATGCCAGAATTTACAGAACATGCTACAACTTCCAGAACATTCAACAACTTCTAGAACATGCTACAACTGCCAGAACTGCCAGACCAAGCCAGAACTACCAGAACATGCTACAACTGCCAGAACTCATGCCAGAATTTACAGAACATGCTACAACTTCCAGTACATTCAAGAACTTCTAGAACATGCTACAACTGCCAGAACTGCCAGACGAAGCCAGAACTACCATAACATGCTACAACTGCCAGAACTCATGCCAGAATTTACAGAACATGCTACAACTTCCAGAACATTCAACAACTTCTAGAACATGCTACAACTGCCAGAACTGCCAGACCAAGCCAGAACTACCAGAACATGCTACAACTGCCAGAACTCATGCCAGAATTTACAGAACATGCTACAGCTTCCAGAACATTCAAGCAACTTCTAGAACATGCTACAGCTGCCAGAACTGCCAGACCAAGCCAGAACTACCAGAACATGCTACAACTGCCAGAACTCATGCCAGAATTTACAGAACATGCTACAACTTCCAGAACATTCAACAACTTCTAGAACATGCTACAACTGCCAGAACTGCCAGACCAAGCCAGAACTACCAGAACATGCTACAACTGCCAGAACTCATGCCAGAATTTACAGAACATGCTACAGCTTCCAGAACATTCAACAACTTCTAGAACATGCTACAGCTGCCAGAACTGCCAGACCAAGCCAGAACTACCAGAACATGCTACAACTTCCAGAACATTCAACAACTTCTAGAACATGCTACAGCCACATGAGACCTGTAGCTACCAGGGGCGGCCTTTTGTGACATACAGTTTCTATTGGTGGTCTGTGGTGATCAGTAGCAGTCGGTAATGGCCAATAGCGACTTTCTGTAGTCTGTAGTGCACTGTATCGACCAGTTGTGACCAGTAGTTCCCTATACTCGCTTGTAGTCGCCTGTATTGTGACCAGTAGTTCCCTGTAGTGTACTGTATCGACTTTATTGTGACCAGTAGTTCCCTGTAGTGCACTGTATCGACTGTATTGTGACCAGTAGTTCCCTGTAGTCGCCTGTATGGACCAAGCTAACCTAATCTCTCCAAGCCAGTCTAACGGCCATCAAGTAATGACTCCATTCAATGATACTGATGGTAGGCGGATCCCATCAATCCACAGCTTACGTCCAGCGGACTATCGCTGCTGATATTGTGCGGCTGATTGACTAAGTGGACTCCAAGGACTCTGGATGGCCGGTCTACCACCTGCCGCCAACGCTACTGAAGGTACCGTGGACCTCCGACATCCTTCTGTGACAGTTAGTCCATGCTTGCTTACATTTGTACTTGAGGAGTACTCGGGTGTGTGGTCGGGAGGAGTGGACCCCAGCTTGGTTTTTCTGTGTTGAGATGTTTTAAAATTTTACTGGTTTTAAATGTTACGAAATTTTAAGGTGTCACACGGCTTACATACAGTGAATATCATTATTTTACTTAACTTTTATCGCATTTAAAAGTTTTTGCCATAATTTCATCTAAATTTTTAAAAATCTATAAGTTCATTTACATAGTTTTATTTTTATAGTCATAGTTCCTATTTCTATTTTATTACGTTTGAAATATCACTCCGCATGTAAATTTATAGGTTGTATATAATGGCTCAAGCGCGCTTATACCCTGTTAGTGTAGTCATACTAGCCACGCCTGTGGAAGAACCGAAAGGTTCGAAAGCTTGCAAATGTATAATAAAAGAGGCTCCTCCGCAAAACTTTAGATTTGTTATACTTTTATACTAATTTATACGGAGTTTACCTGTAGAAACTTGAGAAATTATCCAAATTCTACATTTTTCTAAGTTTTTCTTGATTCCAATCCTGATGCAGTGTCTATTGTTCTTGACTCTTCGACTACAATAACCTATCTCTCAGTCTCTTCCATCTGGCCATGGTATTGACTCAGGGCCGTGGTGTGATACTATTTGATCGTTTTTGAAGACACAACTCTCAGATTTATTAAATTAAACTTTAAACATTTTAGATATAGAGAGAAAAGAGTTAATTACCTCGTATTTAAGATAACAAAAGAATCATCTAATTTACATACATCGTTCTAACCAGATTCAACTTGTGCAAAAACAGACGACAAAGAAACAATAAATTAATAATAGAGGGCAAGTTCCTATTTTTTACAAGCTTTCACACTCAAAGAATAATCATTTTCTTGCTTCAGATACAAAAAGCGAACATTAATCTGAATGAATGGAATTTACAATTACTATATATTAAACTTAAACTCCTTCGAGATATACTAAATATAATACAAAGCAATAACGCGCCATCTATATATGACAAATGAAAACATTGAACACGAATGTTTCTTTTCATAAATAAATCAAACTTCTACTGTCCTTACTGCGATGAAAAATATATATTGGGAGGGCTTGGCTCATCAGTGGTGAACCCTTCCAGCGGTTTCGTCCAATTTTATTCTACCAGATCTGCTTCTTTAGAGCTTTAATACTGTATTGGATCATTCTGCTTTTATATTCTACACTGAAGGGTGGAATGGTATTTAAACAAACTATGGACATAAGCTTTTAGGACAGTAGAATTACATTTAAATATTTGCATCGAGCAATGCTCTTCCGCAAACAATAAGGACAAGTTAGACATAAATTAATACAAAGCAATAACATGCCATCTATATAATACAAATGAAAACATTCAGACGCGCGAATATTTTAAATAGGTTTATGTATGGCCTGAAAAAGCCCTAAATAGTCGAATGTATCAAAAGAGGTTCTAACAGGAGTTTTACAAACTATTACAACATTGACTAGTAATATATTACACTAACACTGGCGTGTATCGATTATACGGAAAATGGCTCATCAATCATGGAATAATATATGCAACATATGTAAATATATTTTTTTCATCGCAGTAAGGGCAGTAGAAGTTTGTATTATGTATAAAAGAAACATTCGTGCTTTTAAATCCTTTCATTTTATATGTATAGATGGCGCGTTATTGCTTTGTGTTAATTTATGCCTAACTGGCCTTGTCTTTATTGTTTGCGGAAGAGCATTGCTCGATGCAAATATTTGAATGTAATTCTACTGTCCTATAAGCTTATGTCGTAGTGTTCTTGAAAACCATTTCTAAGATTCCATCCTTCAGTGTAGCATATAAAATCAGAATGATCCAATACAGTATTTGAGCTCTGAGAAGCGGTCTGGTGGATTAAATTGGTGAAACCGCAGGAAGGGTTCACCACTGATGAGCCAAGCCCTCCCAATATATTTTTTCATCGCAGTGAAGGGCAGTATAAGTTTGTATTATGTATAAAAGAAACATTCGTGCTTTTAAATCCTTTCATTTTATATGTAGATATACAAATACTCGCAATGTTTCCTTTTCTGTTGAATGGTCCGTATCGCTTTATTGAGAAAGCTGAATAACACCACCATGGGCAAACTGCACATTTACACACATCATCCACAGTTTTCTAGAGGACAAACATAAAACCATACTCTCTTCTTGACACGTATGATTCTATTTAAATAAAACAATTTTTATAATTGCAGTAAGGGACAGTAGAAAGTGGTTTTATTTCAGAAAAGAATCATAGGCGTTTAAAATAGTTCAAATTTCTGATAACAGATGGCGCTAATACATCTTATTTATAACACCGTCCGAAAGCTACAAATGTTAATAAGACCACACAGGAACTGTAGGAAATGTAAACAAGTGCTAGTTCTCGCAATTCAACGTCTCCATCCCGACAGTTTTGAAGTGAAAACTGATGACCAATAGTATTCCACAAAGTAATATTGTGAACAAAAATATATGTCTTCTTCTTCCTTATCTCCACTCAATCATATTAGGGTCTGGGTGAAGTAGAATGTGTCTGCCTTTGTCATTAAGACTGGGAGCACTACTCAGTGACAGGCCGACTTAGCTCCAAAAGAAATGGCTGCCTCTGACATGAGGAACAGACAGCCATGTGCAGCCGCTCCTAACATGGGAGTACAAACTCTAGCTCATCCTGTATCCCTGGAGCCCTTACAGGGTACAATCAGCCAGGCCAGCTGAACCCAGGATTTTTAGCGAGCTTGTTACTGCTCCCCCCCCTCCTCCTTTTTCATCCGGGCTTGGGACTAGCAAAGGCGGAGTTAAAATATATGTAAAATAGGTAAACCATTTACAACTATGCAAATCTCTGGAGGACTGGTTGTCAATATTCCTTCAATGTTTCGAACAGAAGGCTCTACAATATATCGAATTATACAATTATTTGATGAATATCACTCTTGGAATTATAGAATCCTATTCTAACGATTGACTTATTATTATCTATTAAATCAACTACGAAGTATAACCACCGATGGCACAAATAAACACAGAGAACAGCTAAAAGCCTTATCTAGAACCTGTCTTGTAAACTTACATTACGTAATAGGCCCGTTAACTACAACTTCTCTGATTAGATAGCTAGATTTATGTAAATCTTTGTTGAAACATAGGTCGGAATGGTTCTAAGATCTGGTCATATGGACGAGATATTGCGGAAGCTGGTATTGTTCTTCTCTCTCTCTCTCTCTCGGCCGTGCGGCCACGCGGCGCGCGAGCTCCGCGTTTTTGAGTTTGAGATGGAGGCCATGGAGACTAATAACCCCTTTGGGGTATTGGCTGAAAGCCAGGAGAATGGGCTGCAAGCCCATATGAACTCCACAGAAAACCCTCAAGGCTCCACCGAAATATCGGCAAATGAATCAGATATGGCTGAAAGCCTTTCTGATTCAAACAATCGTAAAGATGCAAATTCTGAGCCGGCGGCGGACGGCGGACATGCAAATTCTCGCCGCAATTGGGCTGATTGCCCGGAACTGAACGACCAGCTTCCCGATGGCGAAGATGGAATCTTCACCACAGTGGGAGGCTCTAAGAAAAGGCCACATGACCCTGACCATGTCAACTCGGGGGCCAAAAAGGGATGCGTCCAGGCACCGAGGATCGCTCCCAACAGCAGCAGGCCACGAGTCACGCCAAGGGCCAGCAGGGTGCGCGAATGCCAGACCACCAGGCAGAAGCAGGCGACCTTCCGAGCCAGGTCGGCAGCGATGCAGGCGGACCAGTGTGTCTACCTGGAGTTCTGCCCAGACTTCACCGAGGACCAGTACTTCCTGGCGCTGGAAGCCAAGCTGGGCAAGGGCACCGTCTACCAGCTGACGAAGATGGAGGGGCAATTCCTGGTCGGCCTCTCCGGTGTCCAGCAAGCCGACAAGCTCGTGGAGGATGGGCTGGAGATCGAGGACGCCCTCCTGCGAGCTACACCACTGAAGAAGCGGGCTGAACGGATCATGTTCGGGAACGTTCCGTTCTTCGTTGAAAACCTGGACCTCGTGGCAGCCCTGCAGCCCTTCGGACAGATAACATCCATCGTCCAGAAAATGAAGGAGCTGGGCGAGTCATACTGGGCTGACGCACGGCGTGAGGCCTTCATCACTCTCCGAGACGGTGTGAAGCTCTCACACATCCCAGCCCGTCTCAATATCAAAGCCAAAGGAGTGACTAGCCACGTGTACGTCACCTATGGTATCAGGTGCTCCTTATGCTATAAGCACGGGCACAAGCGTGCCAACTGCCCCCGGAAGACTGGTGTCCAAGAAGCTAACCTGCTTCTACACCTGGATTCCCCCGCTGGTCCAAATAACGCCGGAGGAAGGCAGCCCTCCTCCTCGAACGTCATGCCTGCTCCAGTACCAACGCCAGCCGCAGGTCCATCATCGACAGCTGCTCTGATCCCAGATGTAACACCAGAACCACCCGCAGCACCACCAACCCCAGCTACATCACCAGCTCCACCTGCAGCTCCTGCACCTGCTCCAGAGACCCTACCTATGGCTTCTGTGGGACCCAGTCCCTCCTACATCAAAGCAGTGCCGTGGTGGCGCTCGGAAGACGCATAAAAAGTCCAACGTGACCCGGACCCAGCTCAACGAACTCCTTGAGCGCATTCACAGCAACATCTTGGACAAGTCTGGGCTCGAAGGGCTTGAAAGAGAAGAAGTCTTGGACGCACTAGCCTCAGTCCCCCGGTCTGAAGAGCCTGATAAACAAGATCGGGAGCGAGCAGTTAACCGCCCTCAACAATACTGCCCAGGAGCTGATCGACGCCCTGCCCGACTCCAACTGCGCTCTCTACAAGCGCCTATCGGACGTTCGTGCCCAGACGAGGAGCGCCCAATGAGCTTCCGTCTGGCTTCCATCAACGCCCGCGGGCTCGCCGCTCGCGAGAGGAGCATTGAGCTCTGTCACTTCCTGCGCCAACATCGCGTAGACGTCGCCTTTATTCAGGAGACCAACACCTCGTCGCTGGATCCCATTCAACATCTGTGCCTGGGCTACAGCGCCGCCACCGTGCCCCCCCGCAGCCCTCAGGGGTTCGGGCCTCGCCTGCTTCTTCGCGCCGGGGGTCGCTGTCCTGCGGCAGCGCGTCCTGTGGCCGGGAAACATCTCCATCGTCTCCATCGACGTCCGAGGCCAGGAAGTGCGTGTCATCAACTGTCACTTGTCACACATTCCTCGCGAGCGGCTTGAGCAGCTGGAGTCCATAACAGCAGCCGCGATCCAGGAGGACGCCTGGGTGGTGGGTGATCTCAACATCGACGAGCAGAGCCCGAGCGACATAACATCCGGCTCGGTGGAGGCCCTCACGGAGCTAATGGACCAGACAGCCCTCGTTGATGTTGCCACACTCTTCGACGCCGAACACCTTCCAACCAGAGTGGCCAGCTGCAGGAGTCGGGTTGACGCAGCTCGCCTGGACAGAATTCTCTTGCCATCGAGACTCCTGGAGAGAGTGACACTGTACAAGACCATCTACTACAGGCTCTCTGACCATCGAGCTATCCTCACCCAGATGGGCTCGCCTCATTCCCCTCGCCAGCCCTGCGTGGCCGCCATGCTTCGTTCGGCTCTGGTGGATGAACATCTGTTGGCAACAATAGAAAGAACATCTGGATCTATTGCGGACATGTCCAGCGAAGCTCTTTGGATTAGATGGTCCAAGATCAAGGCCGAACTCCTGGCGGAGGTGAGATCCCTCCATGTCCCACGCGTCGCAGATGACGACCACATCTCGCGCGCCAGGCGGTATCTGCAGGCCAGACTGGAGGCAGCATCTTCAGCCGCCGACTACCCATCGCTGCCCGACCTTGTGCGCTCGCTTCGCGTCCGAAGGCCCGCTGGCACGACCATCCGGGATGAAGATGGGAGCGTCATCGACGGCGGGGAGCTGCGACGACGGGCATACTCCGTCTACCAGCGCCGCTTTGCCTGTGAATCCGGCGACCCCATCGCCGCCGCTGAGTTCATCCGGGGGACGACCACCACCCTCACCCTGGAAGAGGATGATCCACTGACCCGCCCTGACATCACAGGCGCAGATATCGCGGCGGCCATCCGCCGACTACCGCTCGGAAAGGCTCCCGGGTGGGACGAATTGCCCTGCGAGTTTCTCATCACCTACGAAGACTTCTTCGTAGAGGCTCTCAGGCGCGTCTTCGAGGCCTCCAAACTCCGCGGGGCCCTGCCTTCATCGATCAGGCGCAGCACCATCTGCCTCGTCCCCAAGTCCAACGGCGGCCCTGGGCTCAGCGGTTACAGGCCGATTTCGCTCCCCACAGCTGACTACCGCGTCCTGGGCAACATCCTCCTCCAGCGTCTGCGGCCCCATCTTCCCGCCCTGGTGCCTCGGTGCCAGACATACGCTGTTCCGGGAAGGTCTCCCAGTTGGAACGTGGCGCGAGTAGCCGACGAGATCGACTTGGCTACGAGGAACGGGTCGGAGCTGGCTGTCATCTCAACGGACCTAGAGTCGGCCTTCGACACCCTGGACCGCTGCTTTCTGGTGTCCCTGATGGTCTCTCTGCGGCTGCCTCCTGCCTTCGTTGAGTGGTTCCTCCTCCTGTATGCCGGGGCGGATGCGGCGGTGCGGGCCGGAGGACTCCACACAAAGCCCTTCCATCTGCTGAACGGGGTGAGGCAGGGCTGTGCCATCAGCGCCGCTTTGTTTAGCCTCGCCACTGGCCCTCTCCTGGTGCGCCTCGAGCGTGCGCTCGGCCCCGGAAACGTCCTCGCCTACGCCGACGACATCGTGCTGCTCATCAGGCGCGACGAGCTCTTCGACGTGGTGAGAATCATCTTCGAGGACTTCCGGCGCGCTTCGGGAATAGGCGTCAACTTTGCGAAGTGTAAAGGCCTATGGTGCGGCGCCTGGCGGGCCCGCACCGACACGCAGCTTGGCATCTCCTGGACATCGGAGCAGATCCGGGTACTGGGCTGCAACTTAACACCTGCAGTGTCATCCTCCGCCCAGGAACAACATCTCCTTGCACTGCTCGAGAGTGCTGTGGCGAGGTGGGTCCCCTTCACCCGCGGCCTCTCCTTAGTCGGTCGAGCCAGAGCCGCCAACTCGCTGGTGTTGTCCGCCGTGGTGCACCATCTTCACGGCTACCTTCCCACAGACTCCACCATCGCCAAGCTGCAAGCCCGACTAGTGCGCTTTGTCTGGGGACCTCGGCGTACTACCTGGTTGCCGGGCGGCGTTCTTGCTAGGCCAGTCTCCGTGGGCGGCTTCGGACTTCTCGACATTAGAACGCAGCTTCGCCTGGCGTGCTTGAGGGGCGTTCAGACAGCGCTGCGCGGAGGCCTCAACGCCTACTCTTGGCTCGCTGTGAGTGGGACGTGGCTGACCCCTCCAACATCTGGGACATGGCATCCACCTCGGCGCCGCAGGCTCCTCAAGCTCTGGGAGGCCGTCTCGGAGATATTGGAGCTGAACCACCGGGTGCTGCCGCCACATCAGCTTCAGGAGCTCCATATCATCGGGGACTCCAGGTTCCTCCGGCCTCCAGATCTTTTGGTCGCATCGCGGTGGGCGGGAATGCGCGTTGGCGATCTCACCAGCTCTTCATCTCTCCCTCTGCGCACCACCCGCGCCGCCCTCGCTGACATCGCGGCACTCACCACCTTCTGCAGCCGGATTGTGGAGGAAAACCGGAACCACACCCACCGGGTTGACAACATCAAGGACGGCATCGTGCTGCGCGGGACGGCCACTGCGTTCCAGCGCCTAACCACCCGCACTGCCCGCCGCATGCTAGAACGTCCACGCCTGGCTGCACTGCCCATCACCCAGCTGCTAGCCCGGTGGCTTCCCCACGTCAGCATCCCCATCTCCATCAGCTGGCCTTCTCTCCGGCGAGGTGCCTTCTCGGGGCACAATGCCGACGTTGCCGTGCGGCTGGCCCTTCACGCCCTTCCCCATCCAGCGCATCCGGCCTCAGCCCGGGAGTCCTGCATCGCCTGTGGGTCCGTAGACCTATCACTGGCCCACCGCTACTGGTCCTGTAGGCGGATCAGGCCTGTCATCCTGGAGGCCTTCACCATCATCCAGCGGTCCCCTGACCTGCAGGGATGGATCTTCGGGCTTGACCTGGAGGACGACGCCCTGGCCATCCTGGCGTCTGCCAAGACCCGTATCTACAGGCACTTCCTGGGCCTGGAGATACGAGGCGTCCAAGAAGACCCTCTCATCGTCTGGAGGAGGACTCTGGCAAGTTGGTGGAGCCTTCCTCAATCATAATTTCACTGTATTTTATCATTTTTTCATCCATAATTGACTTGTAGTCAATAAAGAATGTTTAACCGTCTCTCTCTCTCTCTCTCTCTCTCTCTCAATTTTATAAACTAGCAATGACTGCGTTTCTTTTTCAAAAATATATAATTCTTTATATCCATTCTGAAATGGAAAATATGAGTTTATTTTCACAAAGCAAATATACGCGCATAAAATACATTAGTTTATAAGTTTTAATATATGGTCAACTTTTAATATAATTCATGGACAAAACTTGAGGAAGTTGTACCTTTTAGCATGTTTACCTGAGTTTGGAACCTATAAAACACTAGACCTAAACTCCCCTTCAACTTGTAGCCACAACAAGCTGCACTAAAATTATCCTAACCAGCACATACCAAGATGGTGGTGTACTCTACACTCATGGACAAAACTTAAAGAATTTGTACCTTTTAGCATGTATATCTTGACAATAACTCTGAAAGATACATTCATGGACAAAACTTAAGGAAGTTGTACCTTTTAGCATGTATATCGGTATTCAGACAATATCTCTGAAAGATACACTCATGAATAAAACTTAAGGAAGTTGTATACCTTTTAGCATGTATATCTTGACAATAACTCTGAAAGATACACTCATGGACAAAACTTGAGGAAGTTGTACCTTTTAGCATTTATATCGGGATTCAGACAATATCTCTGAAAGATACACTCATGAATAAAACTTAAGGAAGTTGTACCTTTTAGCATGTATATCTTGACAATAACTCTTAAAGATACACTCATGGACAAAACTTTAGGAAGTTGTGCCTTTTAGCATGTATATCTTAACAATAACTCTGAAAGATACACTCATGGACAAAACTTAAGGAAGTTGTACCTTTTAGCATGTATTTCGGGATTCAGAAAATAACTCTGAAATATACACTCATGGACAAAACTTAAAGAAGTTGTACCTTTTAGCATGTATATCTTGACAATAACTCTGAAAGATACACTCATGGACAAAACTTAAGGAAGTTGTACCTTTTTGCATGTATATCAGGATTCAGACAATAACTCTTAAAGATACACTCATGGACAAAACTTAAGAAAGTTGTACCTTTTAGCATGTATATCGGGATTCAGAAAATAACTCTGAAATATACACTCATGGACAAAACTTAAAGACGTTGTACCTTTTAGCATGTATATCGGGATTCAGTTAATAACTCTGAAAGATACACTCATGGACAAAACTTAAGGAAGTTGTGCCTTTTAGTATGTATATCGGGATTCAGACAATAACTTGAAATATATTACAGTAACCATTATTGAATACATACGAGATAATCAAGTGTGTGAACAAATTTATCTCTGTAACATGCTTTGTATTTATTTATGTAAAATATTTAATTATTACTTCATTTTTTTCTTCATAGTTAGGCAGTCGGCAACACTGTTTTTTCTTTCTTTCTCTAATTTTACATAGGTTATTTTTGTTTATATATTGTTTAACGCCTTGTTGTAATTAATTAAATATTAAAACACATTGTGACTATCCTTTATTTCTAAATAGGAAACATTACCTTCAAAGATTTTTCTCTTCCTAAAGTTTTGTCTATGAGTGTATATATATTAGAGGTCTATACGGAAACTGGGATAATATAAAATAAAAAACGATATCAAAATTCGAAACTATTATAGACGCGTATGATTCTTTTTAAAAATGAACAATTTCTACTGTCCTTACTGCAATGGAAAAATCAATGGAAGGGCCTGGCTCATCAGTGGTGAACCCTCCCAGCGGTTTAGCCAGTTTAATCTACCATACCGCTGTTATATTGCATTTTTCGAACTCCCTTTTAGAGTGATACTGATGCTAGACTCTTGGAATGGGTATTTTAGTTAAACTATGGACATAAGCTTTGAGGACAGCAGAATTACATACATTTATAAATATATAATATTTATCTATATACAATCTATAATAGTTTCGAATTTTTATAACAGATGGCGCGCTAATGCATCATAAAAACCGATATATCCCTGTGCAGGGCCAGGCTCAAGTTTTCAGCCGATATGTTGGGCGGCGTCGGATCTTGCGTCAGTTCGGACCCTGATAACAAGCGTAACTCTCGACCCCGTCTGATATTTTTAGATTGACCAATGGTCTCTGACCCTTGGCCAAGCAAATAAAAGTTCTTGGATACTTTTAAAACGGTAAATTATTGTTTTCTTCTTCTTTCTTATCTCCACTCAATCATATTAGGGTATCAAGCTTGTAGAGCCCAGGTTTTTTACCGAGCTTGTTACTGCTCCCCCTCCTCCTTTTTCATCCGGGCTTGGGACCGGCAAAGGCGGAGTTAATTATTGCCTTAAAAGGTTATTTGCAAATTCTTACTTCGTGACTTTGCAGAAAATTTGGATATATTGTTGAACCTTAGTAAAGTGAACAGATATGAGCGACATCTATATGTGGATAATGGAATTATTAAGTCTTCCATTTATAGTTTAATCAGGTAGATCGGATTTCTACAATTGATAAACTGAAGATATGGAAATGGTTTGAGAAGACTTGGCTGATAGGTGGATAAACTTCCCAGTCACTTTAATCATCTAGGCCTCTGAACACCTATTGTTAATAAATTGTAATATAATTGAATATAAAATATTTGATTATTAATAGAATTATTTTGGGGGTTGGAAACGTCATCCTGGAAGAGGCAGCCTAAATCTTCCATGGACTTCCATGATTTAATCTCTGTAACAACTGGGGATTCCATCATCCTGAAATGCGTATATATTTAAGTATTTTTATAGAAAAATTTGTGCGGACAGGATCTTTTAAAATTAAGGAAGGTGGAATTATTCCTGCGGGATTGCTCTATTTTCAAAACGTATATATGTGCAAACTGCACGGGTAGCCAGAATATCTGTTATTGTATATGAGTATGAAAATATAAATTCCATTTCCAACCTCCGCTATGTAAATTGTATATTGATGTTTTTGTCCATGTCAGGGTGTTCTCAGGAACCCAACTATGACCACAAACACAACCATCAACATCGATACCAACCAAAATACCCATCTTGGACATAAAACACAACAAAATTTGACATCATAAAAATAAACAAATTTGACGGTAAACAGAGCAGCCGAAATCAAACACCATTAACATCGAACACAACCGCTGACAGACATTCAAACCGAGAGATAGCTGCTGACGCCATAACAAAGATAGACCCAACCTTGTGGCCGGTTGGAACCGGTTTTGATGGTTTGTGCGGGGATGGCATTAGGTCCTCTGGTCAAAATACGGGGCTAATAATCGAATGTCTTCTGGAATTCTCTGAAATGGTCATTCTGTTACAATGCTCCCCTATCCTCGGCTGTTTTAGCTTCCGTAGCTCTTCGGCCGACTGGAAGCAATAGCTAAGTTGGACGTTTCTCTTGAATTGTGATTTAACAGTTTGACAGAGTGGTGAAAGTTTTCCACAATATTTCAGTGAACATTTAATCCGCTATTTGTTCATTGTTGTACGTGTTGTAATATTTATATCTCTCCGTGTATATATATATAGGTTTTGTCATTTTAACAATCCATAAATTTTATTTATTTAGAAAATTATCTATTTTGCGGCATCAAATATTTTTATTGTTACCAATATTTCGTGTAGCCACACGCCAAACTTCTCCGGGGAACAAGACTTTTTTGGGAGGCTCTAGTATCACTTCACACATGTCTACACAACTATCATACATTTAAAAATATGTAAACCTATCAAATAAATATAATAAGATATAATATGAATTAATACATATATATATATAATATAGATGGAATTTTTTTCCGGGAATAAATTGATCTAAAGAGACAAGGGTCGCCTCTCCCGTGAAATTCCCGTCAAATTTAGCCATAGATTTGGCTCAGCCACTTTGCCAGCTAAACACCTCTTTGGCAGATTGTCAAGATTCCATTAGATCCAGTGTGGATCTCAAGGATTAAAGTCCGCCCTAGACTAACGAGGGCCATTAGCTCGAAACCATGGTCTCTAGGTGGACGTTTCTCAGTTTGCCAAAGCTGGTGTTGTGGCTTTGTCACCGACCCGAGGCCGCTAGTTGCGGCGACGGTCAATAGATGGCGTCTGGTTTTAGACGTCTATTTTGACGGGAGAGGCGACCCTTGAATCTTTACATATATAAATAGTTTGAATCTAAGAATTAAAATATGGTGTATAAACAAACACATAAATAAAAGTTTTATAATAACGAATAGATTCAAAAAGGATAAGTTTCTTTATTTGAAAAATCAATTCAAGCTTTCGGGCGCAAGCTGCCCTTCTACAGGAATAATAGATACATTTTCAAATAGTCATGTATGTACAGATATATATATTTTATTTAAATGGTTTCTCGCTTTGTCTTGTATAGCGTGAGTGGATCTCGTACCCACGTGATTTAGTTTAACTCAAAGAAAAGCCTTGATAAAGAGAGGCGTGTTGCCCCTAGAAATACTAGCTGATAGCTATACAAGAACAAAGCGAGAAACCATTTAAATAAAATATATATATCTGTAATACATGACTATTTGAAAATGTATCTATTATTCCTGTAGAAGGGCAGCTTGCGCCCGAAAGCTTGAATTGATTTTTCAAATAAAGAAACTTATCCTTTTTGAATCTATTCGTTATTATAATTATTGAAAGGATTAATCGTCATAAATAAAAGTTTACCAAAGATGCGGTATACTGAGTTTTGCAGACAAAGATTGAATTATCACGGATATTACGGGCTATGAGGATTTTAATTGGAGGTACACTTGAGAGAGATCTATTTTTATTATTATGCTATTGTTATCTTTTATTTAGGTCCAGATTTGTAGAAAACCCTGTCCATAAATATATGTTATAACTAAAAATATTCATTTGTGTGAGTCTAAATTTGGTAGGTGGCCCAGTTTTATTACGTGATCTAATAAGAGGTGAAGAGAGCTATAGTTTTTGATGGCTGTCCCATGTTGATTGGTTCTTACCTTTCGGGGTTATACAGTATCTTCTATGTATGTTGCTGGGCATAATTGGCATGGAATTCTGTAAATGAGGTTCGATATTTGACTATATTTTGGATTATGTTTGGTATCGCGGAATGGCGGGGAAGTTTCTCCCAGCTTGGTAGGATAGTTCTCAAAGGAGCTAGTATATTTTACACGTTAAATTTGGTTCAAGTTGGAAGAGATATTTTTACAAAACTTTTTTTTTTTTTATGAATTTTTGGTAAGTGGGACAGTATAACTACATCTCCTCTATTTAACAAAAGGAAAAACTGCCAGGACAACAGCTATATTTCCTCTATTTAACAATAGAAAACTGCCAGGACAACAATATATTTCCTCTATTTAACAATAGAAAACTGCCAGGACAACAACTATATTTCCTCTATTTAACAATGGGAAAGACTGCCAGGACAACAACTATATTTCCTCTATTTCACAATGGGAAAGACTGCCAGGACAACAGCTATATTTCTTCTATTTAACAATGGGAAAGATTGCCAGGACAACAACTATATTTCCTCTATTTAACAATGGGAAAGACTACCAGGACAACAACTATATTTCCTCTATTTAACAATGGGAAAGACTGCCAGGACAACAGCTATATTTCCTCTATTTAACAATGGGAAAGACTGCCAGGACAACAGCTATATTTCCTCTATTTAACAATGGAAAGACTGCCAGGACAACAGCTATACTGTCAGTAACAACCACATTTACTCTATTTGCCAATGTAAAAAAACTTCCAAGACAACACACAACTACATTTCCTCTATTTAACAATGGGAAAGACTACCAGGACAACAGCTACATTTCCTCTATTTAACAATAGAAAAAAAGCTTTTCTTAATTAATCAAAAAAACGTATTTTTGACCAATTTAAAATAATTAAAAATCTACGATTAATTTTACTATTTATTCCGACATATAGCGCAATCCATCTGATACTTTTAGTCAGGGGATGTCTTTATAATGGCTGTAGAAATCAATTTTAAATATATATATTTTAGAAAAAATAATTATAGTGTGTATTTAGATTATTATTTTCAGGTTTAGCAAATCTTGTTTAAAATATCTTGCAAAAATCAGACGACATCTCAACAAATCTTTTTTATGAAGACATTGCCTTACCTAGAGTGGTCCCGGAGTCTAATAATGGGCAAAAGCAAACAACATGTCTTCTAGATAATTTTTGTTTGTGTTATTCTCAGCCTTTCTGCTGAACTGTAGAACTGATAGAACAAGTTAGATAAACTCTCACATTTGTAAATGAATCAGAGAAACGCTTGTAAATCTTGTTACATTGATAATCATGTTGAACTTCCCATTTTTGTCTTTCCCCCTTAAGCCAGGAATAATGAAGAGTACAATGGGATACTATATTGAATTCCATCTCTACTTGACTCACATTTCACACATCTCGTATCATATCTACTACTAAGCAGTCCATGGAGGATATATTGAGACATGTCAATGACAGAATGCTCCAGTAGATGTATGTTCCAAGGTGTCCATGATGGGTGTTGCAGCGGAGATGACCAAAGTGTCCAAATGGAAGGACCCCAAGACATGGAGGATCAACCCCAAACTTCTGCCGCTGAAGTGTCATTACTTCTTTATTTATGGAGGTAAGTCATCTCACAAAGTTGTTGATTCCATGTCATGTTGTTGTTGCTTATTCTTCAAGTCGTTTAAACGATCTCCATTAGGTCCCATTTTCTATTATAGTCCTGGGATTCCATGCCATGCCGCATAAGTTTTCTTTTGTCACACAAGTTCTTAGATCCGCTGCCGTCTCAGTTTTCTTGGAATACAAGTAGTTTAAAGAGGTTGGTGGACACATCACAGAGTTTCGATTAAGACATGTATCCTTATTTAAAGTGTAAAAGAGCTTCTCATTGTTACTTTAATTTATATTGGTTTTTCGGGTAGTTGGCGTTCTGCGCTCCAGGAACTTGGGCTATAAATATATCTCTACACAGCATAACCTCGCTAAAACAACCCGGGAGTATAGGAACATGTATGTAAAATAGGTTGAACATTTACATGCAAATATCTACACGATATAGAGAGTGTGTTTTGTATAATAAATAAATAAAATACAATAAATTTATTGAAATAATTATCGATATCCTTTATTTACAGTTATCCGATATTTAAAAAATAGCCGCTATCATACACAGTTATTATATAAAAATTAAAATTTAAAAACTCGCTAGTTTTAAAGCTAATTTGTTTAAACAAGAGAATTTGGTGTTCTTGTTGGAGTCGATCCTGAAAATGGTTTGCTACGATCTTGTGCTATACCGATATTGGTTGAACTTGGCAATGTGGGGATGGAAAATTCTCAAGAATAATCCTTGATGACCAATGTCTTGAGTCTCCAACATGATCTTCACAATGTAGTTGTCATACATTTCTCTGGCAAGATGCACTAGACTGCGACCGAGACAAAGTTCGTCTATAAATACGGTTTGTATTTCAGTAGGAGTCAATCTTGTTCCACAATGTTTCCACAACCTTGATCACAAACTTGTGAATCGATAAATAAATTATTTTGAATGGCCTCTCGAAAATCTTGTGTTTATCTTCTTCTGTGCTAGGTTTCAGAACGTGGTGAACCACATAATTTCCGAATAGTATAAGGTAGACAGAACATGAATGGAATTCTTGTAGGAACGGGGTCTTCTGTTCATCTGTTCATTTCTGGATTTCCTGTTGGACGATTCGGTTGCCGTTAGATGAGCTCTGTGATGTGGCCTGTGAAGGATTTCACTATGAACTGAAGGTACTTAATATATATCGATATATCGAACACTTTCTTGATAATGTAAGTGACATCTTGATGTTTGGAAAATTCCAATAGGTTCGTATTCAAATCTTGGGCAATGCGAAGTTGCTTCACGAAACTTCCAAGTTTGGACAACTCAACATCCAAGTTTGTTTCAAGCTAAGGATGGGATTTTAACTATGAAATTTTCTCGTTGAGGTGGAGACATTTTCTCCAATGTCTTCTGGAATAGGTAGTTCCCGAATTTATCATTTGCAATCTCTATGGAGTGTTTTTCAACTTCTTCAAATATAATTTGTTTTTCTTGGAGGAATCGATTATCTGGATTATTCTGCAGATATTTTGAACCTTCTTTACAGAACTTAGTAATATTCCCTTTGATGGCTTGTGAGATTGTTTGAGTTGGTGGAGCCGAATCTGTATTACAGAGAGGGTCAGCAGTAACATGGAGGGTTAAGTTATTGAGAGCTGTGGGTGGGTTGATGCTTCCAGTCCAATAACCTGCTGATAAACGTATGACTGAATGTTCGCTGGAATTAAGGCTTTTGAAGCAATACCAAAGCCTGGTTGAGAAGATGAGGATGTTAGAATAACGTTTGGTTTGATTCCTTTGGGATGTGGGTGTGGCAGGTTTGGACTGACATATGCTAGCAAACTCTATGCAACCTGATCAGGTGGGCTGCGAGAATCAGGACTTTGGTAGCGCATTCTTTTAGAAGGGCGTTCGTCTTTTGAATAGCTTGTACTTCGAGGATGATGCTCACGTCTCCCATATCTCACTGGACGACCCTCGTCTCTGTGATTTACGCTGTGATGATGATCGAATGATGATGAATCTCCTCTTCCGTCATCTCTGAGAAACCTCGAAATATGATCTTGTGGACTTCTCCAATTTGGAGATCGAAGGTTTCTATAAGGAGTTGGGTTAGACAAATAAGGATAGAGTTCGCTAGTTCTTGATTGAGGTGTAGTTCTTGGTCTTGATTGAGGTGGATTTCTTGGCCTTGATTGATGTGGTTGCCTTCGTCTTGATTGAGGTGGATTTCTTGGCCTTGATTGATGTGGTTGCCTTCGTCTTGATTGAGGTGGAGTACTTGACCTTGATTGATGTGGTTGCCTTCGTCTTGATTGAGGTGGATTTCTTGGCCTTGATTGATGTGGTTGCCTTCGTCTTGATTGATGTGGTTGCCTTCGTCTTGATTGAGGTGGATTTCTTGGCCTTGATTGATGTGGTTGCCTTCGTCTTGATTGAGGTGGAGTACTTGACCTTGATGGAGGTGGAGTACTTGACCTTGATTGAGGTGGAGTACTTGACCTTGATGGAGGTGGAGTACTTGACCTTGATGGAGGTGGAGTTTTTGGCCTTGATTGATGTGGTTGCCTTCGTCTTGATTGAGGTGGATTTCTTGGCCTTGATTGATGTGGTTGCCTTCGTCTTGATTGAGGTGGAGTACTTGACCTTGATTGAGGTGGAGTACTTGACCTTGATGGAGGTGGAGTACTTGACCTTGATGGAGGTGGAGTTTTTGGCCTTGATTGAGATGAAGTACTTGACCTTGATGGAGGTGGAGTACTTGACCTTGATGG
The DNA here is from genome assembly GCA_030710605.1 of Cordylochernes scorpioides. Lineage (NCBI taxonomy): Eukaryota > Metazoa > Arthropoda > Arachnida > Pseudoscorpiones > Chernetidae > Cordylochernes > Cordylochernes scorpioides. Next base: position 150,159,070 of record CP092865.1, on the reverse strand, counting down.
AGGTGGAGTTTTTGGCCTTGATTGAGATGAAGTACTTGACCTTGATGGAGGTGGAGTACTTGACCTTGATGGAGGTGGAGTACTTGACCTTGATGGAGGTGGAGTACTTGACCTTGATGGAGGTGGAGTTTTTGGCCTTGATTGAGATGAAGTACTTGACCTTGATGGAGGTGGAGTACTTGACCTTGATGGAGGTGGAGTACTTGACCTTGATGGAGGTGGAGTACTTGACCTTGATTGAAGTGGAGTACTTGACCTTGATGGAGGTGGAGTTTTTGGCCTTGATTGATGTGGTTGCCTTCGTCTTGATTGATGTGGTTGCCTTCGTCTTGATTGAGGTGGATTTCTTGGCCTTGATTGATGTGGTTGCCTTCGTCTTGATTGATGTGGTTGCCTTCGTCTTGATTGAGGTGGATTTCTTGGCCTTGATTGATGTGGTTGCCTTCGTCTTGATTGAGGTGGAGTACTTGACCTTGATTGAGGTGGAGTACTTGACCTTGATGGAGGTGGAGTACTTGACCTTGAAGGAGGTGGAGTTTTTGGCCTTGATTGAGATGAAGTACTTGGCCTTGATGGAGTTGGAGTACTTGACCTTGATGGAGGTGGAGTTTTTGGCCTTGATTGAGATGAAGTACTTGACCTTGATGGAGGTGGAGTACTTGACCTTGATGGAGGTGGAGTACTTGACCTTGATGGAGGTGGAGTACTTGACCTTGATGGAGGTGGAGTTTTTGGCCTTGATTGAGATGAAGTACTTGACCTTGATTGAGGTGGAGTACTTGACCTTGATGGAGGTGGAGTACTTGACCTTGATGGAGGTGGAGTTTTTGGCCTTGATTGAGATGAAGTACTTGACCTTGATTGATGTGGTTGTCTTCGTCTTGATTGAGGTGGAGTACTTGACCTTGATTGATGTGGTTGTCTTCGTCTTGATTGAGGTGGAGTACTTGACCTTGATTGAGGTGGAGTACTTGACCTTGATGGAGGTGGAAGTACTTGACCTTGATTGAGGTGGAGTATTTGACCTTGATTGAGGTGAAATACTTGACCTTGATTGATGTGGTTGTCTTCGTCTTGATTGAGGTGGAGTACTTGACCTTGATGGAGGTGGAGTTTTTGGCCTTGATTGAGATGGAGTACTTGGCCTTGATTGAGATGAAGTATTTGACCTTGATGGAGGTGGAGTACTTGACCTTGATTGAGATGAAGTACTTGACCTTGATGGAGGTGGAGTACTTGGCCTTGATTGAGATGGAGTACTTGGCCTTGATTGAGATGAAGTACTTGACCTTGATGGAGGTGGAGTACTTGACCTTGATTGAGATGAAGTACTTGGCCTTGATTGAGATGAAGTTCTTGACCTTGATTGAGATGAAGTACTTGGCCTTGATGGAGACGAAGTTCTTGGCCTTGATTGAGATGGAGTACTTGGCCTTGATGGAGGTGGAGTACTTGGCCTTGATGGAGGTGGAGTTCTTGACCTTGATGGAGGTGGAGTTCTTGGTCTTGATGGAGGTGGAGTTCTTGGTCTTGATTCTTGTCTGTTAGGGAAGTCCTTCCTTTCACCCCTCAGCCTGTTGTAGCGGGTTATACTTTCTGAACTCATTTTTTCAATAGCCTATCAAGTTTAAATTTTCTCTATTGCAAAATTGTAATTTTTGGTCACTCTTTCACAAGTTCTGCCTTGTTTATTTTTTAAAAATAATTTAATTGGTTTTTATTCGTCAATTAAATCAGGTTCCTGGAAATAAATAATCCGACATAGTTCTCTTTAAAATATATAATCGATAAATTGTGTATTACTAAATTCGCAACATATCGTTTGATTTTAAAACGCTTCAAACTATTTGATTTTAAATACAAATATATTTTGCATATTACATTTTGTATTTTAGCTCAAGTAATATCATTTTACCACATTTTCTGGTTAAATTTGATCATTATTCAGTTATGCTAAATGTATAATTCCTAATTGAAGATAAAATGGATTCTATGGTAAGATTATATTAAATTTAAAATTTTATGAAATATTTGCATGATTCGATAATAAATTTCAACAAAATCAGAAAAGTTAACAAAGAATAACTTATCGTAATTATCCACTATACTGAAACAAACAAACGATGGTATTTATTGTCCTTTTGACAATCAAAATTTATTAACACAGTTGAAGGAATCAATCAGTAATATTGTTTATCAGAAATTTGATTAGATTCACGACAAGATTTTCATTTTATTTCAATTTAAAGCGGTATGTCCCCCTAGGGACACTTGCGCTGTCATATATGTATGCCTTTGTCTATACATATATGTAGAATCCTGTCGACTCTTGTAGAATCCTGTCGTTGTGGAATCCTGTCGGCTTAAACTATGGCGAGGTATCCAGTGACTTAATCTATGGTATGAGATCCTGTCGACTCTCGCTATACTGTGTTAACCGAGAGGAACAGTCAGGATGTGGAGAGTTTTCCAGTACCTCTCTGCACCTTGGAAGACCTTTAACAGTTCTCACAGAGTACAGGTAGTCGTGGTCGAGGCAGAGTGGAAAGCTTGGGAATGTCCACACAAAATACGAAGACAGTTGCACAAGGAAAGTTCCGAGACAGATAAAAGTCGAGCTAAGGAGCAAGATGGAGGTTTAAGAAAAGTTCTTACTGGTCTACATGGTCGATGAGGTGGACCTTGGACACAACCGACGAGGGCTTCCGCTGATGGTGAAGTGACTATATTTCGGCTAGGGCGGAGGTCTTATATATCTTTGCCGAGAGGAAATATTGGGTTTCAGCGGATGCTATAAGGGCGTGGATCGGAAGAGATCATTGTACACTGGCAACGCCCTGACATCTTCTAGGCCTCCTTCGGACTTCTAAATCTCGATTTTTGCTCTAGCTCAACTCTTACATCTATTACAGAGTTTTATTTATTTATCCTCAGTTTGTACAAAGTACATTACATATGATGATGTAATGACACATGTCAATCATGCTTATAATTATTTATAGATGTGTTTCTATTATACAACATGAAAATCTTGTTATATACAATATGAGGTTGATGGTTTAAATTACCATATATATACAATACTTTTACGCCGTGAATAGAATAATCATATGATGTTAACAATGAGAAAGAGAGAGAAAAAAAAACTGTGTGCAAAAGAAAGAAGTGTCTGGCAATATGTACAATAAACATAATTCAAAATGTCTTCTAGCAAAGTCTCATATTAAAATTATAAGATTTTTACAGGGCTTGTAGGAAGGAAACACAAAGTATTCTTGTTTTATATATACAAGTGGGCCAGCAGAGACAGAAAGAATCGTTTTATGCAAAAAAGTGGCCGGAAAGAAGTATATTTCGGTTAGGCGAACAAAATGCTTAAAATGAACCGCTTGACTCCAAACAAAATGCTTCTTCCTTCTTTACATATCGAATTAGGGTTAACGAAAATGTTATAAAGGTTTTAAAGAAATATATTTAATGACGAAATTTCTAAAGATTTTTTTTACCTTGTTCTTGTTCCAAAATCACTTTATTAGGTACCGCTCAAAAAGAGCAACCTAGTTTATGATAATTGCAACAATGAATAATATGTGATGGTTTATTCACATATTAAACAAAAGGTTAACGCGAGATTCAATCCCGGTTCATGACTGTCGGGAATCGAGGGTGTTACCCACTCGTCCACCGACTCTTTTTTGTTTTGTTTTTTTAACGGAATGTATTTTCATTGAACCTCAAATTTGTTAACTAATAAATGATGAAGAGTTTATTGCAATATTGAAAGAAGAGAAAATGCTCGGCTTGCTCTCTTTTATCAAAGGTTAATAAACAATTTTCAGACAATAAGTCACCGATTTATGTGATTCTTGTTGAAAATATTTCAAATTCTATAAGCTCGAGTGCCTAATAAATCTAAAATTTCATTTTAGGGAATCATATTCAAACTTTTTCTCTGGTAATATCGGTCGGTGCAATAACAAGGTTAGCAATGTTACAATGATCTTTGGAATCAACAAATGGTGGTGAGGCATTGTTGGAATCTGATGCATGGTGACAGGCAAGCAAAGTATAATAGACTTCACAGAAAATAATCATTAAATCCAGAAATGTGGTTTTTATTACTCTCCCCCCCCCTCTAAATATTGCTGAATCTTTATAAATAATGTTGAATAAAAATCGAATAAAATTCTTCGCAAACACTTTTTTTTTTTGTGTTAAAAAAATACCTTTTATCTTATATATATATACTAGCGGATGTACCCGGCTTCGCCCGGGTTTTATTCGAGTAAAGGTTTGTCTAACGAATCTCTCAATAAAGTTAACATTTTTTCCCGGTCCCTTGAAAAATACTCGATAAGTTGAATAAAATCAATATTAATTGGTTCCCTCGGTAATTGGAAGTTAAAGGAATAGTATCTTGCCTTGGAATTGTATCATTATTCTTGTATGGATGTACCCGGCTTCGCCCGGGTTTTACCCGAGTAAAGGCTTGTCTAACGAATCTCTCGATAAAGTGAACACTTTTTTCCCGGTCCCTTGAAAAATACTCGATAAGTTAAATAAAATCAATATTAATTGGTTCCCTCGGTAATTGGAAGTTAAAGGAATAGTATCTTGCCTTGGAATTGTATTATTATTCTTGTCTCAAATAAATTGCCGTGTCATCCTGAATTTTGTCTTTCCTAATTTTCTACATTACAAAATCATCGTATCATCATGATAATATTTAGAGCAGATTGTTGAATTATCACATATAATAAAGCGTTTGTTCGTTGAAGCCGAATAGGATTGGTCCATTCTGTGTCACGTGTTCAAGTTACGTATTCTGTGTCACGTGTTCAAGTTACGTATTCTGTGTCACGTGTTCAAGTTACGTAGTTAAGTGACGTGGCCGGCTGTAGGTCTGTTTGGTTTTTGTTTTCATCCTTTATTTTATTCTATTCTGACCTTATTAGTAATTTTTTGCTTTCGGCAATTTATTCGGTGAATATTTGAGGAATAATATTTTTTAAATAATTTTATTTTTTTAATTTAGCTTGATTATTTTATTTTTATAAACAATGTCTCCTAAAAGAGCCCTTTCTATTGTTGAGGCCATCGAAGCAAAGCAACGTCGTATTGAACAGCAGCGACAAAGACGTTTAAATTCACCCGTAAGAGAACGGCATAATGAACAACAACGGCAATACCGAATGAATATGAGCGAAAATCAAAGAGCGCTTCAAATGGAAAACAGTAGGCTGAGGATGCAAAGAATCCACGGAAGCAAGCAAGGAAGGCTTCTTGAAAATAGTTCAGCTTGCTTCACCAAAAATGTTGTTTAACAAAGAAATTTATTCATTGTAAGTTCACCTCTTTTAAGGTAAAAATGTTAATTAAAAAAATATCAATAAAATGACCCGAAAGGTAAAATGTTGCAACGCTCGGAAGGGGATCGATCCCTGACGGACCATGAACGTTATTTTACCTCGAACGCTTCCGATTACATATTATTAAGTATCAAAAAGGAATGTGAGAAATAAAATTAGGAATCCACCTGCTCTAGCCGATCCCGTCCTTGGACGGGCCTTTCTACTAGTAACAGATAAATTAGAATATTTATCTTGATTATTTTTAGACGAAAAGTTATTTCAAAAATTTTATTTGCTAGAAACCTTCCCAGTACTATACTAAATAACTTCCCAAAGTTTCATGGCGTTCCAATGAGTGGTTTGGTCAGGCATAAAGGACACACACACATGTAGTAATCCCGAGGTGGAATGTACTGGGCAGTCGTGGTAGTGGGTGAGTGATGGGATTCCCGCACTGGGACAGCAAGAGACAGAGGCAGGTCTAGATGGTAACTCCAAGAAGGTAGAGGTAGACCACGGACGAAGACAGTCGGACCACGGGCGTCACGGATGCCCTACATCGCGGGTAGAAGGGGGGGTGAGAGATCTGACCGACCGTATGACAGCGTCGCTCTGAAACCACTGAAACAACTACTAACTTTGTCCCATTTCTGGGCTCTTTATATACTGGACTCTGGCATGTGGTGGCGCGTTTTGATTGGCTCCCAGAAATCACGCCACCTGTCAAGCGCTGGGTTATTTATCACGTCTGGCCACCTGTTGACGGGGTAATTGAACTCATTAACATAAACACCTGTTCGCCTGGGTTGTTTATCACGTCTGGCCTTTGTCGTCTGGTCCATGGTGTCGTCTTGGTCTACCTTTACCCCTTTATTTTATTTGTCACTATTTTTACAAGATCGATACATTTTTATATAGATATGGGTTTATACTAAATATTAGAAGAAGGTTGTGATTTATCTATGTCAAAATATACTACACACACATACATTCTTTTTTTTTTATCTATATAATCTATATATATATTATATTTAAAAAAAAAAGATAAGATTTCTGTTGTTTTGGATCATGTTGATGATTATGCTATGGTGGTGCAGTCGTGGTTGAATAATAGTCATGATAAAATATAATGTCTTGATTAGTGATTTCTTTATTGAGCTGAGGAATGAATACAGATGAAAAACATAATTTTGTACAAGTACTGCCTGGCTTAAGGCGTAAGAATAATTAAAACAAAATATTATTTACATAATTACAAAGTTTTGGGTCGGCCAACGGGGAAGAGAAAATATCTTTATTTACGGGCTACTAACCAAAAGTTATGATTTTTGAGCCCAAAATCGATGTCAGGTGGCAAGGGACCCTAGGATCTGGAAGCAGGAGATGTCTCGCAGGGGTGGTGGAAACGTTGGGCAAGCAGGGGAATAGCGCCAGGGTGCAGTGAGGCGGGTGCGTTGAATAGGCCAGGAATCCAGGAGAAGTGGCAGATGGAAAAAAAATGCATCGGCATGGCCAACGGGGAAGAACAACAATGAGATTTTATAGGGGAAGCATGACCTCTGGCGGTCGATTTAGCAGAGTATTTAAATCTATGAAATATAATTTTTTAAATATAATAATATTTTAATATAACATATATATAATTGAATGTCTGTCTGTCTGTTTGTCTGTACTCTATAGATTCAAAAACCATACATCCAATCGCCGTGAAATTTTGGGATATTATTAGGTATATCACCGGGAAGGTTTTTGAAAAATAATTTCATGAATATCTTGAATATCCTTAGAGTTATTTGCAGATTTGTAGATTTAACTCGCAAGCAGCGCCCCCATTGTGACGATGATAACAAGTTTTCTTATCACTAAGTTTGTTATCTTAAATATTATTTATCAAAAGTAAGATTATCTCAGGATGACACGGCAATGTGACACGAGAAAAAATGTTCACTAGATAAAACTATGATTTTCTAATGTAGAAAATTAGGAAAGACAAAATTCAGGATGACACGGCACACAGGGACCGGGAAAAAATGTTCACTTTATCGAGAGATTCAAATTTACGAGTTTCAAATTATCAAAATATATCTATTTTTTTTAAATAAGTTTTTAGAGAATTGTTTTAACAAATGTTCGCTAGACAAACCTTTACTCGGGTAAAACCTCGGGCGAAGCCGGGTACGTCCGTATATATATATATATAATTGAATGTCTGTCTGTACTCTATAGATTCAAAAACCATAATACATCCAATCGCCGTGAAATTTTGGGATATTATTAGGTATATCCCCGGGAAGGTTTTTGAAAAATAATTTCTTGAATATCTTGAATATCCTTAGAGTTATTTGCAGATTTGTAGATTTAACTCGCAAGCAGCGCCACCATTGCGACGATGATAACAAGTTTTTTTATCTATAAGTTTTATTATCACTAAGTTTATTATCTTAAAGATTATTTATCAAAAGTAAGATTATCTCAGGATGACACGGCAATTTATTTGAGACAAGAATAATGATACAATTCCAAGGCGAAGATACTATTCCTTTAACTTCCAATTACCGAGGGAACCAATTAATATTGATTTTATTAACCTTATCGAGTATTTTTCAAGGGACCGGAAAAAAAATGTTCACTAGATAAAACGATGATTTTGTAATGTAGAAAATTAGGAAAGACAAAATTCAGGATGACACGGCACACAGGGACCGGGAAAAAATGTTCACTTTATCGAGAGATTCAAATTTACGAGTTTCAAATTATCAAAATATATCTATTATTTTTTTTATAAGTTTATAGAGAATTGTTTTAACAAATGTTCGTTAGACAAACCTTTACTCGGGTAAAACCCGGGGCGAAGCCGGGTACATCCGCTAGTATATATCTACTTATATAATTGCCTTATTCTGTCTGTGTGAAGTTCACTGTGTGAAGTTCACGGATAGATTTTGGTCATCAACGCGCGCATCATCATTATGATGATTATCATTATCTAATGATAATTATTATCTACTTATATAATTGCCTTATTCTGTCTGTGTGAAGTTCACGGATAGATTTTGGTCAGAATGGATAAAATAAAAAAAGTGTCAAGGGATGGGAATCGAACCCACGACCTTCCGCTTACCGGGCAGATGCCATGACCACTAGGCTACCCTGGACATATTTTTCCGTTCATAAATTATATATAAATTAAATATTAAAACTATATATTCAAATTATTATACTTAGCTCACGAACAGCGCCCTCTATCAAGGTAATAAATACGTTTAAAATCGAAATCTTTTCAAAATTTTATTAATAATAGTTCGCTTACTAATTAGAATACTTGATCTAAATCGAAATATTTATAGACGCTCGCTCGATTTGAAGATTTATATCGTAACTAATCTGACTGTAAAGTTTGGAGCGGGACGTTTCACAAGAGTGACATCCACGGCGCCAATTTATAATTGTAACGAATAGTGTTTGAATAAAACATTTAATCGGGTAAACCCGGGCGTTGCCCGGGTCATTCGTCTAGTATATAACAATTCTCCTGAGAAATTTGAAAAAAAAAAAGAAAGGAAATAAATAAGATTTTTGATGATAAATTTCTAAGATTAGTAAGTAGTGTTTGATAAATATATTTAAGGGCATAGTGTTATTGAAATAAATATGTATATACACAGCATACGTGTCAAATATTGTTTCTTCATTTCACTATCTTTGGCTTATTTATTTATATAGTGATAAGTTTAATGTCATCACTTTTCCTCCAACAGTTTTATGTCCATAACTTGATAAATTTAACTAATCGAAAAAATCAATTCCGCGTTATCACAAAAAGTTAACCCGGAAAATGTTTTGCTTATTTAAAGGGAGTCTTTTTTTTTTCATTTTGTATATTAATGTTATCGTAATCTGGATCTTATTATTTTGTAAAATTACTTACATTTAATTTTTTATAAAATAAAAGGATTTAAAAGCGCGAATGTTTCTTTCATACATAAAACGAACTTCTACTGTCCTTACTGCGATGAAAAAAATATATAGGGAAGGCTTGGCTCATCAGTGGTGAACCCTCCCAGCGGTTTCGCCAATTTAATCCACCAGACCGCTTCTCAGAGCTCTAATATTGTATTGGATCATTCTGCTTTTATATGCTACACTGAAGGATGGAATCTTAGAAATGGTTTTTAAGTAAACTATGGACATAAGCTTATAGGACAGTAGAATTATATTCAAATATTTGCTTCGAGCAATGCTCTTCAGCAAACTATAAATACAAGGTCAATAGGAATAAATTATCACAAAGCAATAACGCGCCATCTATACATATAAAATAAAAGGATTTAAAAGCGCGAATGTTTCTTTCATACATAAAACGAACTTCTACTGTCCTTACTGCGATGAAAAAATATATTGGGAGGGCTTGGCTCATCAGTGGTGAACCCTCCCAGCGGTTTCGCCAATTTAATCCACCAGACCGCTTCTCAGAGCTCTAATATTGTATTGGATCATTCTGCTTTTATATGCTACACTGAAGGATGGAATCTTAGAAATGGTTTTTAAGTAAACTATGGACATAAGCTTATAGGACAGTAGAATTATATTCAAATATTTGCTTCGAGCAATGCTCTTCAGCAAACTATAAATACAACGTCAATAGGAATAAATTATCACAAAGCAATAAGGTCTGGTGGATTAAATTGGCGAAACCGCTGGGAGGGTTCACCACTGATGAGCCAAGCCCTCCCTATATATTTTTTCATCGCAGTAAGGACAGTAGAAGTTCGTTTTATGTATGAAAGAAACATTCGCGCTTTTAAATCCTTTTATTTTATATGTATAGATGGCGCGTTATTGCTTTGTGATAATTTAATTTTTTATTTGTATTTAATATTTAAGACGAAATTTATTTAGTAAAAAAAAAACTTTATTTATTCAATTACACACAAAAGATGGTTTAATAATTGACAATATTTGAACAACAATCATACCAAATTTAACAAAAATTTATTTCATCCGCGTGTACCATTTTTTCGTTTTCTAAATTATTTTCCATTATAAAGGGTTAGCGCTAATTTATGTCGTCAATCCTTTGGTTTACTAATGATGATGATAATTTTTATAAAGGAATATTTATTTGCAGTGAAAACTTTCTTTTATGATCTAAATATAATATTCACACACGGGCAGGTGGGATTATAATATTTTTATCATTATTTTTATTTTTCCAAGAGAGAGAAAAGAAAAAACATGGAACTCTATTTCATTGTTGGGTCTTTCGATAATTAAAAAATATAGATATGAATAGGCTTGACAATAGTATGATTTTCAAGCAAAGTCAATATCTTGGAAATAAAACTACATAAAACAATATATATTCATTTAATTAAAAATATATATAGCTCGGATTGCGTCAAATTCTTTCTTTAAAAACGAAAAAGGAGCTTTCAGATAATATCCTTGATCTACACCATTACAATATATTAACAATGCACTAAAAGATGCACTTATTAAGTTACCTATATATAGATTTCGAAAATTGATATTGAAAAATGAGCTTGTCTCTGAACCTTTGTTGACATAGCCGTAATGTTTCAGCCCAGGTGGGGTTCTACGCCTTTCTCCCCATCATCTCCAAGGCAGCCGGACTATCTCCGATGGCCTTCGGCTTCATTTATAGTATCATGCCTTTATTCGACATCTGCATTGCCCCCATCTTTGCTGGCCTGGCCGATAAATTCAGGTGCTGGAAGGCCATGTGCAACGGGTGCCTTGTGATCGTCGGCTGTACTAGCTTCATGATCTACTTTGCTCCTCCCATTAAACATCCCGGCCTGGCCATTCTCGGCACAATGGCTTGTGACACAGAGGCCCCACGTCTGCTACCCGCACCCAACTCCACCGTTCCCAGCTGTTCCCCAGCCCTGGATCGATGCCGTTTCGAATGTTATAACTGTTCTGATCTTCATTTCTTTGATGGTAAAGTCGAGCTTGGACCTACGTGTGCCAAATCCTTTGAGCTCAATGCCACCTTCTCAGCGTCCATTGGAAATGGATCGGTGGACATTCTCAATGTCACACGCGAGGAAGTTAGGTGTCAACCACAGGAAAACATATGCAAAATCTCTTGTAAAGAGTTTCCGGGTTGTCCAGATGATGTACAAAGCATCTACACAACAACCACGTTCTGGATTTTCTGCGTTGGCATATTTTTTAACTGGGTACCGATTGTGATCATCTGGAATATCTTCCATGCGATGTCCTTCGAAGTCCTGGGCGATAGTCCGGAGCTGTATGGAGCCCAGCGGCTGTGGGGATCTGTGGGCAGCGGCATAGCGTCCATAGTGGGCGGAGTTCTCGTGGAAATGATGACGGAGAACGAGGAGGAAGCTGACTTTCTTCCCATTTTCGTCATTTTGGTTATCTGCACCATCTGCGACCTGGTCACAGTGTCCAAAGTCGAAGTAATAAATCCACAGCCTCCAAAAAACTTCTTTAAGAACATCAAAAATATCCTTATGATTCCGCATTTTATGGGCTACTCTGTGATTATTTTTTTACTGGGAGGTCTCCTGGGCGTCTTATGGACTTACCAGTTTTGGTTCCTTAAAAGCTTAGGTGCAACTCCACTTTTGATCGCCCTCGTCACATTTGTCAATAACTTTGTTGGAGAGATTCCGTGTTTCTTTGTCTCAGGAATTATTTTGGCTAAGATCGGGCATTACATGGTCTTGGCCATTTCTTTGTTCGCCTTCAGCCTACGGTACATCGTGTACTCCTTCATTGAAAATCCATGGATGGTGTTGATTATTGAAGCTCTTCAGGGACCAGCCTATGGACTCTTCTTTACCTCACTTCCAACCTACGGCAAAGAAATGGCACCCAAGGGACAAGAAGCAACAGCTCAAGGCCTGATTGGTGTCATTTTTGAAATAGGTGAGCATTTTTTGTGCTATAAGAAACGTATTGTTCTAAAAATAAGTGTATCCAGGTCTGGCTTTGGGAATCCTAAGTGGAGGGCCAATCTACGAGAAATATGGAGCACGGGTGACATGGAGGATCTACGGGACACTTTCTTGTATAGGAGGTCTCATTGTGCTGCCCATGCACTTCTGCTGCCGTCCCAAGGCCAAGCCAAAGGAAGAACCAAATGCTCTAAAACTCTGATACTCTTCCAATTCACCAATGTATATAAACCTGGTATATCTACGCATTAAAACATGCCATCAGTTACCTAACTCATGAGCAACCACTTTTTCTAAAATCAAAAAAATCAACTGATTCCATCTACAATCAGAAATTTTGTCATGTCAAGCCAAGTCATGAGGAGTCTTTCAACCAAAATAGATTCTGATAAGAAGCCACCTCCAGTAGAGGCCAAGTATAGCCATGTGGTCTCTCATGGAAGGTTCTACTGTACCTCCAGGAAAGATCTGAATATCCCCATTGTTGAGTTGTCTTTCAAAGGAGATTCAACTATAGCTATGTAAAATAAAACACATAGAAACTCACAGCACACCTAATTTTTACATATATAATACATTCCAACTTCTACAACTCAATAGCCTCAAAGGATCAGTATGTTTTGTTGAATTAAAGTCAGTGTTGAATTAGTTGATTCATCGCAACATTCACTGCTAATGAACATTTTTCTAGGACATTTTGTTGGCAATACTTCATGTTGAATTATGTTGTTGTTGTTTCTTATCCCCTTGTGTAAAGATTACACGAATTCCATGAGTTCATGCTCCTCGACTGTTTTAAGATAAGCAGTGGCCTCTCCCAAAGGTCCTGTTTAGTGCATCTAATGCCAAGCCAAAATGTGTTCTGGAGCTGCAGGTGCCAAACTACATTTTGGGCAATGTTGGGCAATGTTGAATTATAGCTGGTTAAAGTAAATAAGAGGATTGGTATTTTAAAAAGTTGAAATAAAGATGGTAATTTGAATGGGAAATATTTGATTTGAAAAATGGGTTGAGAATTACAGTAAGTGTTGAATTATGGAGCTCATTTGTTGGTTGAAGTTAATTCAGAACAAACACAGCCACGTCAAACAACGGTTTATTTAACTCCAGATGCCTGAGGAAAGTAACAGCGGGTCGCTGGGATGTCGGGAGTTTAATTGATGGGATTGTATTTTTTCTGTTGAATTATGTTAAAGCAGTTGGATTGAAAAGGTTATATTGTACTAAGGGATATACACACACAAAGCCTTTATTAAGGACTTGCCCCATACAGATTCTCCCAATTGGGTAAGGTAACAATCATCTTGTGTTATTTACATAGGTAGTAAGATGGAAATTGAACTGGCTTTACTCTTCGTCTCAAAGTCATTCAATTGTTGACTGGTCCTTTATACTAAGGATATACAGTAGAACCTCCATGAGAGGACACTCCCACTAGAGGACACCTCTCTACAAAGGACAGTTTACAAAATTACCATTTTTATTATTTTGACACTCTCCAGTAAGAGGACACCTCTCCCTAAAGGACACTTTAGCTCTGCAATTAGATGTCCTTTACAGGGAGGTAGTTCTACTGTGTTGCCAATTGTGGCTGTACACAATACTGTCCATGACCCTAACAGGTCAATTGAAGGGTTAATGAAGGCCACAATGGAACTTCAGCAGACATAGGAAGTGTGAGAAACTCGTACATGGTCAAATCACTTGGGAACCTCCGAAATAAACAGACATCAATAAAACATTCAAAGACAACTTTATTTCTCTTCTCATTTATAACACAAAAGAAACAAATTGTCAATTATCGTAATTAAAAAAAAAAAAAACATACTTTTTACTACATATATATATTTAAAAAATGAAGAGCATATGTAATATAGTTTGTCAAAAAAAATGAACAAATAGGAAACTAAGAAGTGCAAAGGAAGAATAAAATATCAAAAAGATCTTTGTATATATTAAAGCATATATATTTTTTTAAATAGGATAAAAAAAACACAACTACAAAACTAAACTTTACAGTCAAATATGACAACCGTAAATTATCCAAAGGAAACTAGTATATGTAAATGTGTGTGTCATTATAGAGAGAGTATATACAACATGTGTTATATGTAAGTTAGGTGTGGCACTGTATGGAGATTCTTATATTCCTAAACTCCCCGGTGTGTGAACCCTAATGACCGAGCCTACCTACAAAAGTATGTAAATAATGATTCTAGCGACATACAGTTAGTGCAGCACCTTCAACATATCCCTGGGACCTCAATCTGTAGCTGCCAGGAAATACAGTAGAACCTTTACAAGACACCTTTCTATAAAGGACAGTTTTCATTTACAAACTTATCAATTTTTACTATTTAGCAACTCTCTGGTAGAGGATACCTCTCCTTAAAAGACACTTTGGTTCTGCAATTAGGTGTCCTTTATAGGAAGGTTCTACTGTATTCAAAGTGATGATTTGCATAACTGATTAAAAATTATGTAAATATTGTTATGCATAAATAAGGATTTAAGGATGAATAAAATTAGTGATGAAGTTTTTTGTCAACATTGATGTGGGCATCTTCTCTTACTATTGTGCAAGCTTCCTGACTTCAACGGCACAAACAGCGAGTTTGTGGCTGTATTGGTGGTTTTCTTCGTCAGCTTTCAAGTTGTCTAGCATCCTACTCTGAACCAGCATGGCAGAACTGTGATTATGTCACCTGGCATGGCACCTATATTACCTGGCTCAGTTAAATCTCCCCCAGTATGTCTCCTCATCAACCTGTACTTTCCTCATGGCAGGGTACCTTTACTTCACCCAGTATGACATAGCCCACCTAGCACTAGCCTTGCTTCTATTTCACCACATCTTTGGGTCTCTATCTGTCTATTAGAGAGACATCTGAATGACAGGCAGTTCTCTGGGCAGCACCGTTATGTTTGGGAGTGAATGCGACCAATGTTGACTAATCATCCAAAGATTTCAACAAGAATAAGACGAAAGTGAAAAAAGTTTCTTTTATTTAGACTCTATGTTAGCTTTCATACAGCTCTGTTATACTACAGGTGTAACTCTGGTGGTGTTAGAAAACTGACCTTGATATACTTGAGTGAAACATTTGCCCAAACATTCAAGGGAATTAGAGATAAGAACATGTACAATTCCCGGGGACTCTTGCAGAGAATTATTGATGAGGACTAATGGTAATGCGACAAAATTGAAGGAAAAAGAAAGAAGAAGATCTCCAATGAGCTGCCTGGAAGGGGTCAAGAAAACTACAGGAAGGTCACTAGATGAGCTGCGAATGATAGACACTAACAGATCAGATTGGAAGAATATTTGTTCATAGAGTCTCCAAAGTCAAACTCAACTTGATGGAGACATTAAAAACAACAACTCTGCCTTTGCCGGTCCCAAACCCAGATGAAAAAGGAGGAGGGGGAGCAGTAACAAGCTCACTAAAAAACCTGGGCTCAGCTGGCCATGCTGATAGTACCCTGTAAGGGCTCCTAATCCAAGGATACAGGATGAGCAGCATTTGTACTCCATGTTAGGAGCGGCTGCACATGGTGTCTGTTCCTCGTGTCAGAGGCTGCCATTTTTTTTGGAGCTAAGTCGGCCTGCCACTGAGTAGTGTTCCCAGTCTTAATGACAAAGGCAGACACATTCTATTTCACCCAGTCATGATGTTTGTCAAGTCTCAAGCTCTACAAGCTTGATACTCTAATATGATTGAGAGGAGATAAGAAAGAAGAAGATTAAAAACAACAAATATTTATGCAAATGCAGTCTCAAGTATATAAATCTAACACTGTCCATCACCAGAATTACACCTATAGATGAACAGAACTGTGTGGAAGCTTGTGTTGTTGTTGTTTTTTATCCCCTTGTACAAAGATTACACGAATTCCATGAGTTCATGCTCCTCGAGCTGTTTTATGATAGGCAGCGAGCTCTCCCAAAGGTCCTGTTTAGTGTTTGGAAGCTTGTGATAACCCAAATAAAAGAAACATTTCATATTTACCATCTCAATTTACAGAATTGCTGAGTGATGTTACTACAACACAGATCTGAGGTCCCAGGGAAACTGTAAGAACAAAGGTGATGATCTACAGAGATCTACAATGTGTAGACACAGCTGGGAAAATTTCTTTGAGCAAAGGTAGTTAAGGCATTATGGTGGTCTACATGGCAGCTAGACACTGCAGTCTACAAACATAGATTACATAATGTGCAAAGATAGAGCACCTCTCCCATTTAAAAATGCATCAAAACAAATTTTTTTGGGTGAATTCAACCCATTTCAAAACTCCTTTCATCTATGTTATGAAGTCATAGCTGCTAGTGTACTAATGGAACCCTGGTATACAATGTGAAAAAATGATAAGGCACAATTTAGATTATAGATTATAAACACAAGGTAATAAGACCATTTCCAAATAAATAAATAAATAGTGTGTGACATTTCGGTAACAACACTGTTACCAAAACGTCACACACTATTTATTTATTTGGATTTGGTCTTATTACCTTGTGTTTCCTTTCATATGATGTTATGAAGCTGCTAGTGTGCTAATGGAACCCTGGTATACAATTGTGAAAAAATGTCACAAAAGTGAAATTGTACAGGGATCAGGTAGATAAATTAAGGGATCTCCTGATTGTGTAACTTGTCTTAACCTGGTATACAGGTTTACAAGGTAATAAGACCAAATCCAAATAAATAAATAGTGTGTGATGTTTCGGTAACAGCATTGTTACCATCTTCAGACAAAAATACTGAATGAAACAACGCTGTTACCGAAATGTCACACACTATTTATTTATTTGGATTTGGTCTTATTACCTTGTGTACTATAATCCAAATTGTGCCTTATCATGGTACACAGGTTTTGGTGTTTGGCTCAAATTTGCCAAGGCTGGTATTGAGGCTTTCTCTACCATCAACCTGCTCACGGTGATGGACAAACTGCAGCATTGCTACAAGAAAATAAGACTTAATCCTTTCTTATTTTGCTTATCCATAGTACACGTGGTACAGGCCATAATAATCATAGTGGGTAGAAGTAGGTGACTGCTTTTACTGTAAGTGCAGTCTTATTTTCTTGTAGCTATAATCTATAATTCAAATTGTTCTTTATCAAACTGCAGCATTTTTTATGTATTTTTTAATGGGAGAGTTGTCCACTTTAGACATGCTTCCTCCATCAAAATTACAAAGACAAATAGATAGCAAAATCACAAGAGGATGGTACCAAAAGTGGGCATCTCTCCCTTTAATCTGTGTCATATTCACTGAAATAATTCTGCATAAAGATTGAGAGAGAAGCTTTAATTTTGATGCATTTTTAAAGGGAGAGGTTCCCTCTAATGGTATATATATATAAATGTACAGTAGATGCTCCATTTAAGACAGATTTCAAACTAAGATTTTCCCCAGTCTTAAAAAAACAAAATCCTAGAGATAGGAAAAAACTTAATAGAAAAAGACACAAGGTAATAAGACCAAATCCAAATAAATAAATAGTGTGTGACGTGTTTCAGTGTTGTTACCATCTTCAGATAAAAGTACTGAATTGATGAACAAAAGTCATTCAGTACTTTTGTCTGAAGATGGTAACAATGCTGTTACTGAAACGTCACACACTATTTATTTATTTGGATTTGGTCTTATTACCTTGTGTTTATAATCTATAATCCAAATTGTGTCTTATCAATTAATAGAAAAAGAAAAATAGGAATTTATAAGACTTGAAATTTCTAGTCACCTCAACAAAAAGAATCCCCAGTCTTAAATGGAGTATCCACTATATTGCATATTGAATAAACAGTAATAAAAACTTTGTATTTCTACACAAAAATCTAAAAATATATAATTAATGGAGATAGAAAGACTATATACAGTAGAACCTCCCTTTACCGGACACCACTCCATTACCATTTTTACTATTTAGCAACTCTCCGTTAAGAAGACACCTCTTCCTAAAGGACACTTTGACTCTGCAAATTAGGTGTTGTCCTTTACAGGGAGGTTCTATTATATATATATATATATGAAAAAATAATAGAAAAAAATAAAAGATAAGTGGGTCAGGTGTTGATATTAAAAATAAAGAAGGCATCTCCTGACCACGAGCACATGTGCTTTTTAGATGGCAGAGCGCCATCTAGTGGAGCAAAAATAAACTAAACGTTTATTTAACTTGCTCCGTGATATTTGGCCAACCCATGGCTTTTCTTGATTTATCAAGAAATTGGGTTGGCCAAATATCACGGAGCAAGTTAAATAAACGTTTAGTTTATTTTTGCTCCACTAGATGGCGCTCTGCCATCTAAAAAGCACATGTGCTCGTGGTCAGGAAATGCCTTCTTTATTTTTAATATATATATATATGAAAAAAAGAAAGAAAAAATAAAAGATAAAAAGGTCAGGTGTTGAAATCAAAAATAAAAATGGCATATCCTGACCAGGAGCACATGTGCTTTACAGAAGGCAGAGCACCATCTGGTCGAACAGAATTCAAGGGGTTGGCCAAATATCAGGGAACAGGCTAAATCAATGAATAGTTGTTTCTGTTCCACCAGATGGCGCTCTGCCTTCTGTAAAGCACATGTTCTCCTGGTCAGGACGAGAAGTAGTTGATATTTATTCCGATAGATGGCGCTAGCCATCAGCAACTTTCAGTTGCACGATAAGGAGATGCATTTTTCTTAATATATATATATATGTAATGAAATGTAAACATATTTGTACCACACAGAGCAACATAAATGTGACCATGGAGAAGGCTGTTGCAACACATTGTTCCAAAGATGAAGAAAGATGAAATGGTCAGTTCTAGAGCAAGCTCATGAAAGAGGGAAGTTGAAGACATCTCCCTAACAGTCATATGCTGAAATCAAAAACTAATGTTATAATCTCCATTCTAAAAGTACAAGGTAATAAGACCAAATCCATATATAATACAGTCTTATTACCTTGTAGTTCTAATCTATAATCCAAATTGTGCCTTATCATTCATTCTAAATGGTTAAATTGTTTCTCAGAGAGCTTTCAATGTAGTTTACTGCTGACATGTTGGTGATCAGAAATCTCAACAAATCAGAAGGATATTGTGGCAATACAAACTTTGGATCACATACAAATTCTCAAGTAAATAACCACAAGGAAACAAGATTGGATAAATAAAAAATCAGTAACGAAAATATTTTATAGAATTAGGCCATATTACCTTGTAGTTCTAATCTATAAATCAAATTGTGTTTTATCATTCATTCTAAATGGTTAAATTGTTTCTCAAAGAGCTTTCAATGTAGTTTACTGCTGACATGCTGGTGATCAGAAATCTCAACAAACCTTATCAGAGGGATACAAGAAAATAAGACCTAATCCAAATAATTTATTAGTGTGTGACGTTTCGTCAACAGCATTGTCACCATCATCAGACAAAAGAATAAATATAAATATTTGTCTGATGATGGTGACAATGCTGTTGCTGAAACGCCACACACTATTAAATTATTTGGAGTAGGTCTTTCTATATTCCAAATTGTGCTTTATCAACTTATCAGAGGGATATTGTGGCAATACAAACTTTGGATCACACACAAATTCTCAAGTAAATAACCACAAGGAAACAAGATTGATAAATAACAAAGCAGTAACCAAAAAAAGTATATGGAATTTACTTACATGGATTTGGTGATAAGGCACAATTTGGATTATAGATTATAAACACAAGGTAATAAGACCTAATCTAAATAGTGTGTGAATGTGTGTAGCAACACACTATTTATTTGGATTTGGTCTTATTACCTTGGGTTTACATGGATTTGGTATTTTCAACTTATGATTCATATCTATAATCCAAAATGTAACTCATCTTTGAAAAGTGGGTCAACAATAGGTTTGAAAACTTTCAACAGTTTCTTTATGAACAATAGTATATTGCGATGCTTCCATTATCTTCCATATAAGAAGGTATGAAGCATATCAAGAGGTACAACTTGGTTATTTGACAGAGATGAAGGAAATATTTGAGCACCATTTGTAGTACTGGCTGAGAGAAAATTACTGGAAATTTGAATACGTAACTTTTGTCAGAACTGAAGATTCTTTTTTTTTTTGCTTATCCCTAGTACACATGGTACAGGCTATGATAATCATGGTGGGTAGAAGTAGACGACTGCTTTTACTGTAAGTGCACCACATGTCTACAAATATGAAAAGCAGAAGAAGAATCTTATAATAAAAGTGAAGTTTCAAGACTTCTGGCAGATTTTGAACAGTGTGAAAAACATGTTGAGAACACACTTCTCAACCCTCTACATACAACCAACACTTAGAGAAAGTCATTTACAAAAAACTAGATTTGTAGTGCTGTCTAAGGAACGTAGTAGGCACGTAGTCTTTACGAAAGCACATAGGTAGTATTGTGATCGCTTTGGTTCAACATCCATAGTCAAAAAGTAACATTTTTACCACCATTTTATTTATAATATTTAATAAAATACAAAAAGCGCACTAATAGGAAAGTAAAAAAGTATTATAAAATCTGCTTTTATAGGCTAGACGTGAAAAAAAGAGCACTTGTCATGAAGCAAACTATGGCAAAATTGGAAAAAAATGCTGCGCAAAAGACAAAATAAATATTTTATAAAAACAATAATATTTCAAAACAAGGTAAATGTAAATAGTAAATTTTTTATAAAAATGGGACTTTAATTATTTTAAAAATGCATATTAGACAGCCAACAATATTTCTTCTGTTAGCTCAATGTTGGAGAAAGGATGGGGGCAGCTATGCAATTAGTAGCACTGAACTAATATGCAAAAAAGGTGTTAGTAGAGATAAAATATATGAAAGGGTCAAAGTTAGTAGAACAAATAATTTGGTGAAAAAGTTGGTGAAAAAAAATGCAGAAAAAAGGGGGTAAATGCTACACTAGGGAGGCCACACCATTGGTGGGCTTGGTGACCGCCGTCATCTTCTGGTCCGTGGACACCTCCAGGAGATGGTGGGCTTCTGGCAGCAGCTGGACCTTGGGAGCCTTCTCAACTGGAACACACGGACCTACCCTGTATAATCCAGTCAAGTGTTTTTTTTTTTTTTTGCTTATCCCTAGTACACGTGGTACCTTGGCAGAGCTGACTGCTACAGGGCACGTCCCCAGGTGGCGGATAGGGGAACAACCTTCAGATATGAAGGCCAGCTGTGAAACAAGTAGAATAACTCTGACAAATAAGCAGTCGCGGACCAACAGCAACATTGTTAGAAGAGGAGAAAGACCTCTTTAAAATTCCTGAATTCAACTGACCCGGTTGATAGACCTCAGCAAGGGTCCCACTCCAGGGATATGGAGGAGCTGCCTCTGTACTCATGTTAGAGTCGGCAGAAAAGGCGTCTGCTTCCATGTTAGGAATGACCTCAAACTACAGACAAAATCGGACTTTTACCAAAGTGTGTCTGGAACATGGTGCCATGATCAACGAAATCTGCATCCCCTACACCCCATTCCATGAGATCAGATGTTGATTTGCATGCTGCATCGCCCATTGCACAGAATAAAAACACGTGGTACAGGCCATGATAATCATGGTGGGAAGAAGAAGGCGACTGCTTTTACTGTAAGTGCACCACAAGTCTAGACATGTGAAAAGCAGTTCGACCAAGTGTTACCATGGCAATCATTATAACCCAGCCAAGTGTTACCATGGCAACTTTAATAACCCAGCCAAGTGTTACCATGACAACCATTATAAGTCAGCCAAGTGTTTACCATGGCAACCATTATAACTCAGCCAAGTGTTTACCATGGCAACCATTATAACCCAGTCAAGTGTTACCATGACAAACATTATAAGTCAGCCAAGTGTTACCATGACAACCATCATAACCCAGCCAAGTGTTACCAATGCAACCATTATAACCCAGCCAAGTGTTACCAAGGCAACCATTATAACCCAGCCAAGTGTTTACCATGACAACCATTATAAGTCAGTCAAGTGTTACCATGGCAACCATTATAACTCAGCCAAGTGTTAATCATGGCAACCTTTAATAACCCAGCCAAGTGTTACCATGACAAACATTATAAGTCAGCCAAGTGTTACCATGGCAACCATCATAACCCAGCCAAGTGTTACCATGGCAACCATTATAACACAGCCAAGTGTTACCATGGCAACCATTATAACCCAGCCAAGTGTTACCATGGCAACCATTATAAGTCAGCCAAGTGTTGAGAGTAGTTGTTATACCACAAAGGTCCCACCACCACCAGAAGCAGCAATACAGGTTGTCAGAACCAACTCACCATTCTTGGCCTTACGAGGGGAGGGCTGCAGGGTCCAGTGCATGACGAAGTACACCACACCGAGGAAGAAGGAAATGACTCCGATGGCTCGGAAGGTCATCCTGCCTCCATACCTGTCATAGGCCACTCCCTCTAGCAGCGTGCCCACAGCTATACCTGCAAGCCACACCACAAAAGTCTTGAAGATCATGGACTCATGGACTTCGTGCAATCTTTGTACAAGGGAATAAGAAACAACAACCCTACAAAAGTGTATCCGACAGCTATACCTGCAAGCCCTACACACCAAAAAAGTATACATATACAATAGAACCTCTCTTTAGAGAACACCCCGCTAGCAGACACCTCTCCACAAAAGGACAGTTTTCATTTGCAAAATTCCCATTTTTACTATTTAGCAACTCTCCTGTAAGAGGACACCCTCAACCTAAAGGACACTTTGGCTCTGAAATTAGGTGTGTCCTTTACAGGGAGGTTTCTACTGTATATAGCATATTAAAATGTCTACAGTATAATCCTCTCTGTAAAGGATAACACCTAGTTGCAGAGCCAAAGTGCCCTCTAAACAAAAGTAACCTTTCATAAAGGTTCTACTGTATGCACTAGGTGGAAATGAACTGTCAACATGGGTCAGTCCTCACCAAGGTCGAAGACACTCCCCAGCAGCGCCTGCATGGTGACCTCCATCCCCGTGGGAGCGATCTCTTTGGCGTAGGAGGCCATGGAGGCATAGAAGAGGCCAAAGCTGGGGCCCTGGGCGATCTCCACTGGGAGGATGAACCAGGGGCTGTAGAGGAAGGAGTAGAGGACATAGCGAAAGGCAAATGCAAACAAAGAAACGACTAGTATTAAATAGTGCCCTATCCTTTCCAAGATCTTTCCAGAGAAAAAAAAGAAGGGAAGCTCCCCAAGGAACATCTGAACTCCCACAGCGAGGCCAATGAGCAGAGGAGTGGCCCCCAGAGTGTGCTCCACGTACACAAACTCGTAGGTCCACTGGATGCCGATGAAGGCTCCGATGAAGAAGACAGCGATGAAGTAGAGGCCCAGGCGTGGGGCAACCAGCACTTCTCCAATGTTCCTCCAGAAGTTGGTGGGAGGCTGAGGGCAGCTGATGCGTAGCTTGCCCACCACCACGATGTTGATGGCCAGGAACACCAGCAGGATGATGTAGGCCGGCAGGTAGTTTATCTCATTGCGGTCAATGCTGGCAAACTCAATGAGAAGGCCGGAGATGATGCCCATCAGACCCCAGCCTACAGACCCCCAGAGCCGCTGCTTGCCATAGTGGTCCGGCCGGTCACCGAGGAGCTCGAAGCAGATGGCGTCGGAGATGGAGTAGACCACCCCCACGGCCTCCCAGCCCAGCACCAGCAGCAGGAAGTAGAGCCAGAAGCGAGCGGATGTGTAGATGTTGGGAGCAGGAGGGTGGCTGCCTGGGAAACATCTCTGCAGAGAGGTGTTGCAGCGGACGGAGCACAAGGTCTCCACGGCATACTCGCAGTAGATCTGCTGGGACTCCCCAAACCTACGGAACCCATGGAGGGTGAGATCAAAGGATTGGTGAGAGCGGGGAGCGTGGAGGGTCGCCTGGAACCTGTAGTGGGTGGTGGGGGAGACCTGGCAGAAGGGGATCCAGCGGTGAGAGTTCAGCATGGAGACCGGAGGGTATTCCAACTCGGCATGCTGGGCCGCAATGTTGCACTCGGAGCACTCGGCATCACACTGCAGGCCACTGGAGGCCAGCATGGAGCGCAGACACGTGCTGTTGTAGGGCCGGGGGAAGAGGCCGGCCGTCCAGTTGGCAGTACACACCACCTGCAGGCTGAAGTCCTGCTCCATCAGCGAGGGTGTGAACCGGGGCACCAGGTAGATGAAGAAGAAGGAGCCTCCGATGACAGAGAGGAGGCCGATGGTCATGGACTTCCAGCACTTGAACTTGTCGGCCAAGGTCCCGAAGACAGGCCGGGCCAGGGCGGCCATGAAAGGCAGGGTGGTGTAGACAATGCCCACAGCTGTCATGGTCAGCCCCAGCTGGGCCCCGATGATGGGCAGGAAGGACAGGATCCCTGCCAGCCCTGGTGAACATCAATACAACACCTGTGATTAGTGTTTTCTCTATTCATTCCTTCCATTACAACAACAAAAGAAGGAAATGCCTCAACTTTGATTCAACACCTACATATATAATAGCATATGAGCATCAAGCCCATAAAAAAAGGTTTATTTGAGATATATGTCAGCAGTACTTTCCATTATATGAGCTTTCTTGGCCAACTCTTCATAGAAAGCACCAGGGACACTGAAGCCATTATACTACAGTGGAACTAGT
>CP092865.1:150097706-150134034 GCA_030710605.1 Cordylochernes scorpioides | reverse complement strand
TAGAGTAAAAACTTTTACTGGAGGAATGAACCACAACACCAGTTTTGGTAAATTCAGATAAAAATTCAACTTGTATACCATGATTTCGGGCTCTGGCGATTATCAAAAAGAGGGTGGCTTTATGTTGTATTTTAGCCTTTTTTTTATATGAATATCATCCTCCCGTAACTTTATGTTATATGTAAATGTGTGACACATTGAGCCATCATATAGAATTATGAGGATGGCGGATACAATATCGTTTCCCGGTTGTGGAACATACCACCTGAGATAAATCATTAAACAGTTTTATTGCTAATCAGATGCTCAAAAGGTTGCAGGTATATTTTCAGGAAAGACAAATTTGATTCAAAAGAATGATGGCCATGCGTGATAAACTGCTTAGGCTACTTAAGGCCCATGTGAAATCTTAGAAACTCCATATATTTCACGTGAAAGCTATTATAGCGCAAAATTCTTTTTTTTTTTTTTCATAATAAATCGACTTTCTACTGTTCTTTCAGCGATGAAAAATTTACTGAGAGGGACTTGTTCATCAGTGGTGAACTGTCCCAGCGGTTTCACTAGTATAATCTACCAAACCGCTCTAAAATTACATTGGGCTGCATTGCTTATATATTCACACTGAAATTAAATCTTTGCTGAGGTATTTAGGTCAACTATGGACCTAGGCTTTTAATGGGCAGTAGCAATGTACATAAAACATACATTTTTATGGATCGAGCAATGCTCTTGTTGCTGGTTGGTTTGTAATTCCAAACGAAGTCCAACAACAAATTATTTTTCGTAAATCAACTTTTAATTACATTTATCTAATACAAATTATCAGAAGGGGTTAAATTGTTGCATACATGTTGACGTTCTTTTTGTTTATGTCTGTCGTGGTCAAATAACATTTTAATATTATACAATTTTAAAATATATGTGTTCGATATATTATATATAAATATTTACATTTTACATGATTTATGATTTATATTTAGAATGATATATAATTATTTTATTATATTTTTTATTATGACAACAAAATGTGATATTAATGTTAATTTATATAATTTTAATCTATATATATAAAAATGAATGTATGTGTGTGTGTGTGTGTGTGTGTCTGTTTGTCCTTTATGCCTGACCAAACCACTCATTGGAACGCCATGAAACTTTGGGAAGTTATTTAGTATAGTACTGGAAGGTTTCTAGCAAATAAAATTTTTGAAATAACTTTTCGCTTTAATATAATCAAGATAAATATTCTAATTTATCTGTTATAATTCAACAATCTGCTCTAAATATTATCATGATGATACGATGATTTTGTAATGTAGAAAATTAGGAAAGACAAAATTCAGGATGACACGGCAATTTATTTGAGACAAGAATAATGATACAATTCCAAGGCAAGATACTATTCCATTAACTTCCCAATTACCGAGGGAACCAATTAATATTGATTTTATTCAACTTATCGAGTATTCATCAAGGGACCGGGTGTTCACTTTATCGAGAGATTCGTTAGACAAACCTTTACTCGGGTTTTACCCGGGCTTCGCCCAGGACGTCCGCTAGTAAAGTATATTTAAAATAGTCAAAATGAAGAGTACGACTACATTACTCTCCTCCCAGTAACTAAGTTGCGTATATTTACAGCTGCTCAGCTACTTGGATGTGCATCAACATTTACTTATTAAATAGGTTATAGTCTATTAGTCTTGAAATCTAACAGGAAGTTGAATGATTCTTCCAGAACGAGATGTCTTGATATCAGAGGGTACTTGAGTCCGTTCTGAGATATTTGGTCTTGTCACAACTGGCTGTGTCGTAACAAAATTGTCTGATTTAAAATCTCCTAATAAATAAGCTGGCTTCAATCTATCAATAGAAACTGTCATGTCTCTTCCTTTTACACAAATTGTAAAGTATTTTTCAGTTCTAGCCAGAACTGGAAAGGGTCCATTATATGGTGGTTCTAGAGATTTCTTTACCTTATCAACACGAAGGAAAATATGCGAGCACGATGACAAATCCTTTGGCACAAATATCTTATATGAAGATTTTACCTTATTTTGTCTTGGTCCCATAGATTCCATTTGCTTTTGGAGTTTATTTGCAAAAGTCTCTGATGATGGCAGGACCTTAGTTTCACAGAAGAATTCTCCTGGAAGACGGATATTTTGTCCATAAACCATTTTAGCAATTGTGAGGTTTGTGTCTTCCTGTAACGCAGTGCGTAATCCAAGAAGAACAGTTGGAAGCGTTTCACTCCAGGCTAAATTATCATGGGTTCTCAGTGCTGCTTTTATTGTTCTATGAAGACGCTCCACTTTACCATTGCACTGTGGGTGGTAAGCTGTAGTATGCTGTTATTTAAATCCACAGAGTCTTGACAGGCATTTAAATGTTTCAGAGGTGAATTGTGCTCCTCGATCTGAAATCAGTCTGTGTGGGGTACCGAATCGTGAAATCCAATTTTCATAGAAAGCCCTAGCTACTCTCTCAGCTGAAATATTTTCCAACGGAACAACCTCCATCCAATTTGAAAATCTGTCTATACAAGTTAGACAATAAGTATTGCCATTAGATGGAGGTAGACGACCTACAAGATCAATATGTACCTCGGTAAATCTTTCCATAGGGTCTTGGAATTCTCCAATATTTGACTTAGTATGTCGTGTAACCTTATTTTTTTGACATGGGATGCAACAACGAGACCATTGCTGAACATCCTTTTTTATGCTTGTCCAAATAAATTTTGATGACATTTGCTTAACAGTAGATCTGATACCTGGATGGGATAAGCCATGAATTTGTTGAAACATCCTAAATCTAAAAGATTCTGGAATATAAGGCCTAATATGATTTGTAGATGTGTCACACCACAAGTATTTCCCAGATGAAAGAGGATATTGCTTGAAATTCAATGATTTTGATGTACTTTGTAAGTTTCTAAGCTCCTCATCATTTCTTTGTCTTTCTGAATTTCATCATAATCAGTAGTGAATATAAGTGGATTCCCAATTCACTTTAATTGCCCTACGTCATAGTTGACCATTCCTTATGGCTCGGTTCGAAGACCGTAATAATTCACTTTAATTGCCCTACGTCATATTTGACCTTTGACCTGGCTCAATTCGGTGGACGTAATAAACTTTAAATACCACTTTTTAATTGCAGCGCGTCGTGTCGTGGAATCATGTTACAAGTATATGACGTAATGTCAGGGTCATATATATATAGGCCGATATTTTCTCAAATTGCAGTCAGATCATGGAGGCATTCAATAGTATTACTTCTTATCCACCTTTCATAAAATTTGATGAGCTGGAATTAGGTAGTTATAAACTGATAGAACTCAAACTAGTTGAAACCCGCTTCGGTCCATCAGTCAAGGCGGTTATAGAAGTAAAAGATTCTCAGCGGACACTATTTCTTCCAAAAAGATATTCAAAGCTAAAGCAATTTCAATTAGACGAAATCATTAAAGAAGAATGCTGCTTAATTTTCAAGGAACGCAGAGTACGACAAACTTAGAAATCCAACTTTTTTGTAAATTTGTAAATTTGTGTGCACACTTTTTTCTCTTTGAGTCTAAAATGTAATAAAGTTCATGTTGAAAAAAAAAAAAAAAAAAAAAAGGTGTTTGTGTGCTCATTTTTTAAAAATCTGTCATATTTTTTACCAACTGATATAATGATATAATATTTATGGAAATGTGTGTCAAAATATATATTAAAAAAAAAAAAAGTGTACATTTTTAAATGGCCAAGCTTTTACATCTAACTTTGGCACTGAAGAGGAAGAAGAAGAAAACAAAGTTTAATATTTTAATAGGTTTTTTCAAAAACTATTTATTTCAAATGTATAATGAAAGAAAAAAAAGATTAGGTAAAGATTTTTTATTATTTCAAATAAATGGGGATTTATATAAAAGTCTTTTTTTTTTTTAATATTAGAATTAGGATATAATTTTGAATTGAATAATCTTTTGTTTATTTATTTTGTAAAAAAATGTATACCGCATTTTGTTTAGGGTTATTTAAAATTGTATGAAAAACACCGTCAATGCATGTATTTTAGTGTAGAAAAAAAAAAAAAAACACAAGAAGATTAGTTAAAGATTTTTTATTATTTCAAATAAATGGGGATTCATATAAAAGTCGTTTTTTTTTTTTAATATTAGAATTAGGATATAATTTTAATTGAATAATCTAGATAATTTGACACATATATCAATATACTTGTCAAGAAATATGCTATTTGCTGCATTTATAAGTTCTTCCGCAGTTATTTGAGGAAAAATGACAAACATAATTAAATCCAAATACTTGAAGAATATATCAGCAACTTCAATAGGTAAAAATATAGTCTTATAAATTCCACGAGCCTTCTTCATCATGATAATTTCAAAATCACTTCTTAAAATTCTCAATTTAGGTGATTCTAAATAATAAAATAGATCCATTATTTCATTAGCGTTGAAGACTAATCCGACTTGGGTGGGTTGAGATTTGAAAAAAAGTTTATAATTTCGAAGCAGAGGAAGAGCGAGAAGCGTTTTGTCCAGCATCATATTGCACTCTGAGCTTTTTATTTCCATGTAGACCCAGGAGGTAAAAAAGCCAAACTACTCATTGGGGTTTTATTTATTTATTTATTATTTTTTGCTTTAAATTTGATTTTTTTTTTTTATCATGAAAGAAATGCCAACCCCATCGCCAAAAAAAATTTAGCACGAAGCTTTTTTTTTTAGCTCTACACAAGCATTTCATTCATTTTATTGCACAAATAGTGGGATTCAAGAAAGCTTTTATACGAACAACACATCGCAGAAGCTACAATGTTCGATATATACAGCGTGCAATTTGCAATTCACGCCTATTGTTTTCGATTTGGGTACGTTATACTTTTTTTCAAGATCGATCGATGGAATATTTAATTTATCAATATATTTTTCTCAATACATCCGCCTTTATATGCGAAAGTGCCTCCAAAATTTGAATATAATTCCAAAATACATTTTTCCATGCCTCCATGTCGCAAATCCAATTGCCTTCTCTCCTTGGTTTTTGACACATGAATAGTCCGTGAATTTTCTTGTGAATTTTCTTCGTGCAATATCTAACTGTTCTTTTGTCCCTCTCACTTAAATGACAATATCTATAATTGGGATTATATATTTCATTCTTTCACCGAGGTCGCGGTGTAGATGCGTCCAAGAGAGTTGGCGAAGTAGCATACCGCTCTCTAGCGGAAAAGCTTCAAAATCAACGATACAAGATATCTCGTACATGACACAGGCAGGAGAATTCCGAAATAGTCAGCTGTACGCTTCGTTCACCGGCTTCAACTGTCCCTTCCACAAATAAAATTGTCTTATGTCAATGACGTCATTGCACAAATGTGCGTAGATCTGTCTTCCTAAATGGGTACCGTTCAAACAAGGATTCAAAATCGCATTAGAGATTGCACAACCCATAGGTCTTTCCGTACTATTAGAAGATGGGCTGGGAATTGTCATAATGGGAGATACTGACATTATTATTATGCCACAGAGGAGGAGCGTTATCACAATTACCCATTTAAGAAAACCAAATAATTTTCGAACACCCGTTGCAGAAACTCGCTTTAGGGACACATACCTCTGCATCGTCATGAGTTTCGAGGATAATTATATTTCCCGATTCTAGTTTGTGCGTTAAATAGCTGGAATTTTCTTGGCGGTGTCTGAACGTAAGAGATCTTTCTTTGCCTAAGCACAAGAAGGCATTGACCCCGATTGGAAGGGGCCTCCAAGATTTAAAAATTTCTCCTCTATTTACGGAAATAACTTCGATAGTATGAAATGGATGAGGAGTTATATTACTGATTCTTTTACTAAGAAATTCAGCGTCTATGCTTTTTTTACGCGCTAAATGCCATGAAATAGAAGGCTTGAATAATTTATATTTATAGATATTGATATTTAATGGAGGGACAAACTGCCAAATGTCGTCAACAGCGTCTTCCATATCTCTTACACACCCCCTACTTGCGAAAATTTTTTCGCACGAACCGAGTAACCTGCTCGGAATTCAGCCTTGTCATTTTTTTATTTCTGCTTACTCTATTTAGGAAATACAAACAATATTCGCCGCATCTTTTACTATTGCGAGATTGCATCTGGAGCTTATTGTGCAAAATCCTTTCGCATTGCGTTTCATAAAATTTATGATCGCGGGCATAAAAGGTTTAATACCATATGGGTCGAAATAAAAAACTGTTCGTTTATTCAAAAAGGCAATCGCGACCCAATGACTTCCCTTCATTGTTGACGGATCTAGATTAACAACAAAATACTTACAGCAGCGACCATCGATATATTTCGGTAGCGAATCTGACGGAAACACGCCCACAATTTTTTTAGAAATGATAGGGTCGAGCGTAGCCAATCTTAAGAGTTGTTTCGAATTCATCGTAAGGTGCCAATGTAGTCGACGTATAATTTTAACGACACTCTTACATTGTTTTTTTGCGTGAAAATCTGTATAAGTAAGGTTTCCCAATACCGTATCCCACTTTTAAATTAGATATTTACATCATCCCTGACCGATTCGCTTAAAAAATGTTGCATTTCAGGAGCTGCTTCTTCTTCTTCGTCCATTCTAAAAACGATATAACACCCGGGGTTGTTAATATCTGTCGGCACGTTTTCATATCTGAGCCGATACTTCCTCATTTTTCCATCGAGAAAGAATGTGTGTTGTGCAAATTCACATTTTGACGTTATCGAATCTCCTTCCATGAGCATAAAACGAAAATCTAAGGTTTCGGTACTAGTAACTAATTTACCTAAATAATCACGGAGATATAAAACTGTGATGGCGTCCGTGTCATTTTCAGCGTTACCTAAATTTGTTACTTTATAACCGTTGCAATCAAAGTGTTTGTTTTCTTCGTCTAACAATAAAACTTGCTTTTTCAAACGCTTAATTTTCTTGGTTAAAAAACCTTTTGGAACGACATCTGTGTCGTCTGTTGGTTCAGGAACATTGGTAATTTTTCTTTGCTCAACGTCATAATACGAATTTTGTTTTAAAGGTAAAGATTTCGGAACGTATAAGCCATAAGCCATCGTTTAGTTTTATCAACGCGTTTTGATCGCAGCTATGAACTAACGTCGCCTCGTTTATGTAACAATCCTGCATTACTCGATCAAACTCGCTTGCCGCAGTTTATCGATATGAATTTCGGATTGGAATTCGGAATAAAGGATGACGTTAATTGTCGATGTTAGTGTGCTCGAAAATTTCACTTCCAAAGAAATATTCGAATTTTGCGTAGCGCTAGAATGTAGATCCGAAGCGCACAAATCGGGAGTCGTATCAAACGCGAACAGAGTCAATCCGTTTTGAAATTCTTCTGGAGTTATATTCAATTCTCCGGAACTTAAATACCGACCCATGTTGGAAAAGAGATCGACGTAGCTTCTGTAAAATTCTCCTTCGGAAAATTGCGGACTAAGCGGACGGTTTGGAAGAACTCGTTGTCCGATTTTTAATGAAATATAATTTATGTTAAAATTTTGAAAATTGAACGGGTTTTTCGTGAAATCTCCACTATATGCACCATTCGTCACAAATCCGATGACAATACGATTTGGTACTGGACCTAAAAATAGGTTCGGAAGGATTGTCGAATGGGTTCCACTGGGAATCGTTAGAGTTTTTACATCTAATTTACGTATTGGATATTTTGCGACGCCATTCTCCAAAGTTTTATTATGCGTGAGAACGACGGACGGTGAAACAGTCACTTTTCGAACGAGAAGAGAGGCCTTTGTTATCTTCAGAACTAAACCTTGAGTATTGGACATCAAAACAAAGGAATTTTTAGCTCTATGCAAACGGATTTTTAATGAGACGCCATTTAGCAAGAGTTTGTGCTGAAAACTTGAATCTAAATTCATCGCGCCGAAAAGTGTTATTTCTTTATTTAAATCCATAACTGCATGTCGAGCTTTCAATCCCAAATTATTACCGTTTGGGTCTGTTTCGTCAAAATATTTCGCCGTGTCCTTTTCAAATAAGCTAGATTTGAGAAAAGTTTTCTGTGCATTTTCGGGAAAGTTTAGCAAGGCGTCTAAAATACTTCTATACCCGTAATTATTTTGCGATACAATTTGCTTTTCGTTTAAAAAAACTTCTACATTCTCAAAAGCCGTATTCAGGAGATAATTTATAGGTCCGACTTTATCCGTGGCGGCTAAGGCGCTTCCATCTCTCTTCGAAATTTTAACCGCGAGTTGTAAGAAAATGAACGACGGGTCGATGTAGTGCTCAAACGTGCCCGGAATATAGAATTCGATTGGACCGTCCGATAGAGTCGCTATAGGATGGACTTCTTCAAAATCGGAGTTTTCTATAGCTACTTGTGAATCGGTAAACCCGAAAAAAGTCCAGCTTGGATTTAAGACACAGAGGTTCCATCATGCGAATATGTCCCTGTTCTGCTTTCTTCTTCGTTTACGTACGGTTTTTATACGTTTGCCCTCTCCGCTTTGAAATCGTTTGAGAGCGTCGTCTTTGATATCCCTTCCAGTTTCAAATATTCGCTTTTTTATACTCTGCTTGAAATTTTCTCCGCCGCCGACATCTCCCGCTACTTTAGAAGCGGTGGATAAGTTTTTTGCCAAAGTATTTCCCCGCGCGTTTCAAAACGGGCGTACAGTTCGAAAAATATTTCCGAACCATCCCCTTCCGGCCTGTGTGGCGTAATAATATGGAATATTACCACCCTGTTGCAGCGCGTAATACTGACAGCATGTATGCGGGTCGATAGAGCGATGTTTATGCATCGTCATCTCGTTTGAAATGCAAAGTCACGCTGACGCTCTCACCTAAGAATAATACAAAATCGCCGTAGCGGTCTCTTATATTTATTTCGATCGTCTGAAACTCGCTCTTATTAACGGGTTTATAGAACAAAGTTTCAAAGTTTACGCTACCTTTGTCTCGAGGAAGAAATACGTGCAGAAGAAGTGGCGAAGCCGAATCTCCCACAATACCAAACTTACATATATCGGAGTAAACAAAAACCGATTGTATATTCTTATCCGTTCGCTCTCGAATGATCGGCTCGGTCGATATTGTCTTTTGTTCTTCAATCAAGATCCCTAATGGTAATAAAGTTGTTGCTTCGGGGAATTTGAGATAATTATATAAATTCCTAGAAATGATCAATTTATGATTAGGAGGTAAATTCAAAGTTGAAATGTCATTCCGAAAATCGAACTGTCCGTGGTTTTTAATGTTGTGACTCCACAATAATTTGACGATATCCTCGTTAAATTTGTCGAGGGCGATTAGCGGATCGGTCGCTTGATATTCGAATTGATGAGACAAAAGCGTGTCACCCTGGTCATTCGAAACGATGTAATAAAAATTAAAATGTTCCTTTTCTTTGACAATTCTATCAAATCTTAATTCGGCAAGGGCGACGAGCCAGTTTCCCTCGAGTCTGATACAATGGGGCAAACGCGTTGTATAATTTGAATGCGTATTATTTGGAAAATAATCCAAACTCGAATCCGAAGGTAGGGTCACATAGATTTCCTTCGTAGATCTGTAACCCATGAATTGAATCGATCCGAAAAGCCTTTAAAACTGACAAAATATTTTTTCGTCTTACCCTTCCCTTTTGTTTTGATAATGCGATCTATAGGCCAGAAATCCTCGTCTCTCTTATGTACTCGTTGTAATTCGAAATCGTAAAAACTTCCTTTAATTAACTCGTTTTTCAAATCGCGCAATATATAGGTTGCCGGAACAGTATTCTTGCGATCAGAAATGACGAAAACCTCGTCGCTCCAACCCGGAAGATAGCTTTTGCGGAAAGTTCTTCCAAGTTTAGATATCCTTACTCTATCTCCGACCTCGAACTTGAAACGTTTGGCGGTAGAAGGCGGATACAAACGATTAAATATTTCATCCCTCATGAAAGGAGTCACATCATCGGGGGCGACCTTTGTAACTCGATTTACAGTTTTATTATAGCTTTTAATTAATCCGGCAACGCGTCTATATATTTGTAACTCCCCCTTCGAGTAAATAACCGCCACATTTTTCCTTTAAGCGTTCGATTGAATCTCTCCACATTAGCGGCTTTCTTATCGCTGTACGAATGATAATGTTTGATATTATATTTTTTGAATAATGTCTGCACAGGCTTATTGAAAAATTCGGTGCCCTCGTCCGTTTGTAAGAGTTTGGGAACGACTTTTTCCTTTGAAAAAAGGTTTTTGAAGGCCTTTACAATTTCGGTAGAATTTTTTGTTTGATAGGAATGGCGTAGGCTCGCTTGGAAAAAACATCGACAATAGTTAGAATGTAACGATAACCTTGTTAAATTTTGAAAATTTAATCATGTCCACCAAGTCGCCTTGCCATAGTTCATTGATATCTAAGGCGATAATTTTTCGTCGTTTGAAATTTAACAGGTTTATGAAGGGTGTAAACGTCCTGTAGTCTCCAACCATTTCTGCGCCGATTTTTTCGATATTTTAGCGCTCTTAGCCAATTGATCGATTCCGCCAAAACTTCCCGGTTCTTCCGCGTTGTAATACACTTTGGCTAAAAATTGATCCATTTTTTTTTCTTTTTTTTTGAAGTCGATAAAGAAGGCGAGAGCTCTTCCCGCTTTACACTCGGCGTTTGTTTCTTAAATATGAGATTCTTAGCGGTCGAATTAAAATCCACTGTTGTGAAATATTTATTTTCTTTAAACTTATCGCTAAATCTTGAAAGCCCACAGGTACATTTACATTCTTCCTTTTTCGCGTCGTAAGAAACGTAAAAATATCGACGACGTTGGACTGCGGAATTGGTTGATTATTGATTATGATTTCACCATTCTGATTCCAAATCACTTCGTTAGTAGATCTTAAACGTTGAATAATCATGTCTACATACTTTTTTGAAGTGATCGGGACTGAATTGATAATTTCTGCATCTATATTTTGTTCATTTAAAGGTTCGATGGGTTGCGGCGGCGGTGGCGGAGTGTCGAATGAACGTTGATAACGTCGTATTAATTCTGCTAAGAGCTTCACTTTCTGATCGTCCGCAAAGACTTCTTTGTTAATAATGCGTCGATCTCTTGTTCGAGAGATAACGTTTGTGTATAAATTGGATATAATGACGGATTAGGAAATGCGAATCTTTCGGCCATTTTTACAACTTTTTACCGATCCAGGATCCCAAGGCCGACAGAATAGGCGCTAAAATAAGGAGGCAAAAAACCTCCCTTCTGATTAGTCAGTAGACGTCTCCGTTTGACGAGAGAAATCTTTCTGTTCGTGAGAGTTCTCATCATCTTTTTATAGCGACGAAGTTTTGTTTTGCGTTTAGATAAAAGGTTAACATTGCCTTTTAAAATGTTGAGACATATTTCGCTGAGACAATCGGTCAGGGCTGGAGTGAGTAATTTTTTTCTCTCTAGCACATTTTGCGCCTTTGCTAGAGACTCTAGCGCATATCTATGCTTGTATAATCGATTCATTTTGGTGAATAAATAAAATTAGCTTCCCCAGGAAATATATGCGAACGGATCCTCAATTGCTCAGGCGTCTGAGGTTTCAAATCTATGCAGATAAATTTATATAATTCCTCTGCAGTTGCCATTTTTAGAGCCGCTTCTAAAAATTTTGGATTATTGGGATACATTTGTCGCCCAAGCGTATATACCTGCTGGACATCTCTGGGGTTTCTAAACAAGAAAATGTAATGACTATTTAACGAAATGGTTCTAAAATGCGGATTTTTCGGAAATAAATTTTGCGCTAAAATTATAATAGAAGCATTCCGGTGATGAGTATAATTGCAAAATATTTTGACAATGTCTTGATTAATATCAAAAAATAAATCATCGAGAATCAATAAAGTGCGCTTGCTAACGTCCCAGTTATTGGGTGGTAAGCCGCTTATGTAAACAAAGGGGAAATCCTTAAACCACGGTTGAACAGACGAATAACACCAAATAACTTTCTCGGGAGGGGGTTCGATTAAATCAATTAATCGTTTTGTTAAACTTGTTTTTCCCGATTGAGAGGCATCCACAACCAACGCGTTAAACGGATGTCGTAAACGAAATTGAATATCATCTTGAGACGACATGACTGAGAGATTTCTTAAGCGGAATTTATATTTATACCATCTATGACAAAATAATAAGTCTTAACATAAGATCTTCCAACAATGTCGACTCCTTGTTTATAAAGCGATTCCTTACAACATTTGAGATAATGTGAAAAGTCTCCAATAGTCATCTTTATTGAACCGGGATATTGAACAGTTGTTAAAAAACCATATCGTCGGTTCATAGTCGGAAAATTTTTTTTCTGTCTCGGAAGTTGAATTAATGCGTCCCCTTCAATCTTGAAATAGATTGCATTTTCGACTTCGGGAAGCTGACATTCGCATCTGAAAAGATTTTTCGAAATCTCAATTATTTCATTTTCTCTGAGTTGCATAAACCCGTACCACATTTTCCTATATGTAGCTGAATGTCTATGAGTTTGGAAAAAGCAAAACCTGAGCCTCTGCTTTGGAATGTCTCTATATTGGCTTGTATCTGTTTTAAAATGTTGTCTAAGACAACAGAAAGGCTGCCCCAGTTTCTTTGACAGCGTGATGAGAAATGAACTCTTCTAAGATCCGTTTTTTCTTTATAAAATTCCAAAGTTGCTGAAATAAAAAACGACATCTTTGACGACTAATTATGGTCATCAATTCTTTTTTAATTTCATTCATATGATCATCGAATAATAAATTATGAGTTCTTGGTTTGTAAATATATGTTGAAAAGAAGCCAGAGAAGGCATCATTTATTTTATATAACATTTTTTTCCCTTTAAGACACATTAAGGACACAACAATTGAACCTAGTTCGCTGACCGATCCCCAATGATTAATTTTTTAAATGCATTTATTTATTTATAATTCAACTTTTTTTTTTCCAGAATAGGATGTTAAATTTAGGTGAGTTTTTTTTTTTTATGCATTATTTTTGATGTTTTTTTTTTTTTAAAAAGAATACAAACATTAAAAAGTGCATTTATTTACAATAAAGAATACAAACATTGAAAAGTACATTTATTTACAATAAAGAATACAAACATTGAAAAGTACATTTATTTACAATAAAGAATACAAACATTGAAAAGTACATTTATTTACAATATCAATAATCAAATTTTAGATAATGTTTGTAATAATTTCATTTATTTTTTTTTTCTAGTGATTTACAAACAAATTTTATAATGTCCGTGAGCTAAACTATTGATATCGTCTAACAAATGACGCTTGTCGTCGAAGGCGTTTAAGCCCAACTTTGTTTGTTCTATTGTATACAGCGTGTGTTTACGGGATTGTATTAGATTTTGTTTTAAAAAATGCCGTTTGTGTGTTTCAAGGGTGTCCTTATAGTTTTGAAATGTCAATTCATTTTTTAATATATGTTTTTTAACCCCCTTCCCTATGTTTTTCTCGTCTCCTCCTAAAACCCTATAACTATACATCTTTGCTTTGAGTCCAACAAATTCTGTCATAATTTGTCCGCACAATTCGTCTTTCCACTTGCCTATTACTTTTTATTTACTTGCGAATATAGTGGGTGGCTTAAAGGATAATCTGAAGTGTCTAACTGATCTCGGATTTTATCGAGAATAGAAAAAAGGTCGGCAGAAGGTGGAGTAGTTATATGATAGAGAAAGCTGTCAGTATCGGTGAAGCATAGACTTATTTTGAAGGACGGAGCTTTGAATAAAGGAAGCATAGTGGAATAATGGAATTGAAAAATTTTTAGTTTAGAAAGTTCTAATATAGTAAAACCGAGATACACTGGCTTGTTGAGAGTCAGATTTCTTTTTTTCATTTTAAGAATAACCAAATCTTCTTCTATAATATGAAAACTATCGAGAGTGGGTTTTGCCATAAGTTTTGCGGCTCTTTCCGGCTCTGTTACAACTTCTACTCGAACCCTTTTCCTTAGATTTTCTATGGTTTTGCCGTAGACACTATTGTTAAGCAACTTCCAGAAACTCTTCTCAAATTCGGACTTGGCTTGTTTACGTTGATCTGTGTTAAAATCTATATAGGGTTTCAGCCAGGGACTCTGATTAAACGAAAGAATTTTATGAATTTTTGTTAGTATAAGTCCCTGACTAAGGTAGAATTTCAAAGTTCTGTAGTGAACCGTGTAGGAAGATTTGGGGAAAAAATTGGGACAGAGTTTGATCGAGGAAGCGATGCTGTGTGGAAGAGACTTTTGAAAATCGCTCAACATGGATTCTACTATTTGTAAACGTTCTGGAGCGAGGGGAAAATCATTGTGCGAATCGTGGAGGTGTTCGGGATAGCAAAGATCAACGACAAATATATAGCCGATCGGACTGTCGTCCTGGAGAGCTAAAATATCGATTTGGTTGCATTCTTCTGAAGTCAGCCACCGAAACCTACCAGTTGGAAGAGGTTGACACATACTCCATCCGTATAAATTATTGCAATCTGTGTAAAAAAGGTATGATGTATCTTTACTTGAGTCAAATTCATCTCCCATAAAAGGATTGTTTGCTTTGGCATATCGCTTTGATATCATGGAGACCCCTCCGCGAATTTGCTCGCACGTCAGATACATGTCAGGATCACTGATTAGATCTAACGAAACATTTGTCATTTTTAGTGCTGCGTCAAGAGAGAGAGACGTGAAGAAAAATTTAAAATTGGGTCCAGCTGATAGTGTCTTAGACAGAGGTCTCTGAAATATTGAAAAATATCGGCTAGAAGAGCCACGTCGCCAATTAAATATATATCGTGGTAGTCTCCGAGCGTTGTACAGTTAAGTTCCTCCCATACTTGTTGCGCGAAAGCGTACGATTCGTTGGAGCAGGATTCATTTAAAAGTTTGCTGGAAAAATATTCAATGGGAGGGAGGCTTGTTTCTGAAAATTTTGAACTATCTGTCATGTACTCGTAAGGATAGACACCTTTACGACGAAGCAGATCGGTCTGGTACGGAAAACATTGGGAAAGAACCTTGAACCCATCTTGCGGTAAATTTGAACTAAGGGTATTTAACGATGCGGAAAGAAATTGGAATGAATCCAAAAATATGACATCATCTACCAGAATGACCGAATATTTTTCTATATTCATAGGAATAATTGTAAGATGTTTATGAGGCACATGACGGAGAGCTTTGATTAAAAAATGGTTGTCGTAGTTCTTTGCTCCATGTAATAAGCATCGAAATTTTGAATTATTGTGGTAATTTAAATTACAGATCTTGTGGGCGGCCCCTCTATACCGACCACTCCAATGACAATGATCGATTACTTTTGTCTTAATGTCCAATTGTTTTTTACAGATGTGGCAAGTTTGCTCGTTTAGAAAGTCAATTTTTTGTTGCTCGTTCATATCGACGGAAGGATAATTTCTGAGGCGTTCTTTTAGCTTTGAAACTGTTGAGAATAAACTCAACAAGAACTTTTCCGCCGGATTCTCGCCGCGATAAATTTCTTTGTGGACGATATTTGACTCCGGATCTACCACGATATAGCAATACGAACACAGTACGTGGACAGAGTATTTGGAAGGGTCGGGGTTGGGCTGTAAAATGGCTTCGAAATCTGCGTATATAGCGAAGATCTGCTTAAAATTATTAGAAAATTTGGAAAATGAAAGCTTAGAACCTTCTTTTGGATATTTGACACGTTGAGCTCCGTGAACCCTACATGTTTTTTCATGCTCCATTACCAATTCTTTTGATTTGAAAGAATACAGACAATAGTGACAAACGTAGAGCGATTTTGAGTCAAAAAGACGATTGAAGTGCCTAATCAGAAAATAATGGCTTTTATATATAAATAAATTTATTTCTTTGCTATCTACATTTTCGGAAAGCTGGAGGGGGAAGATTTCTTTTTCCTCTACACTATAAACATTGATCGCGAGAGAATTTAGCTCCTCAAAATGTTTAATGCGTTCGCGTGGCATTGGAGCTGGTATAACGCCTTTGAGATTAGAAAGAAAAGGTTCGTAGTGCTTAGAACGGTGAGGATTGCTAGATACTGGGTATAAGGCGGCAAGGATAGAGTAATAAAAACACATGTCATCGGGTGCATTTATGTTAAGTAGTGCCCTTCTATTCGCGATAAAAGCCGGTGGTTTAACACCTTGACACCCAGCATACATCGGCGTATATCTACCTATATTTAAATTAATTTCTAATAAGTTTGAAAATATAAAAGATGACCCCTCTTTATTGTATGTTAATAGTCTATTGTAAATTTGGCTTAGGGATTCTTTAACTAACCTATTCAACATTGATGGGGTAAACACACGCTGACACTTGGAAACAAAATGGGCTCGCCTACCTGAAGCATCATTTGTCTTGATAAGTTCCACTTCCGTTTGTAGAAAAAATCGGATGGTCTTATGTCGCTGCAAGGCCTGTTGCAGAATGTTGATGATATCTGCTTCGAAGCTGTCGAGTTTTTCCTCTAGGCTGAAAACATAAATATATTAAGTATATAATTTATAATAAATATTCCTTCTTCTTACCTCGAAAAATGAAATTCCGCCTCTAGAATCCTGCTTAATGTGAGGTCGTCGACTGTGGGAGCGTTGTCGAGCCCACCCTGCTCGGGAATTCCAAGCACTTGCTCTATATCTAGTGGTGAGAGGTGAGAAAGTTCGACTGGCATACACACATCCTGTGGTGATCCGAGAACATGCATCAAATCGTCCGCTGAAAGTTCTTCCATACAGATATCTCCCGATGGTCCGAGAACTTGTTCCAATTCACAAGAGAGGTCTAGAAGTTCATCTTCCACACCTTCGGTCGAGCGGAAAGACCACCTTTCTAGATAGCCATTGAGCGCACTTGCCTCCAAGCGTAGACACCTAAAAAAAAAAAATAATAAATATATATATCAGGTTAATTCCATTCCAAATGAAAAAAACATTAGCGTATTGGTTAACTCCATTGCTCTAATGTTTTTTT
The DNA here is from genome assembly GCA_030710605.1 of Cordylochernes scorpioides. Classification (NCBI taxonomy): domain Eukaryota; kingdom Metazoa; phylum Arthropoda; class Arachnida; order Pseudoscorpiones; family Chernetidae; genus Cordylochernes; species Cordylochernes scorpioides. Next base: position 150,117,003 of record CP092865.1, on the reverse strand, counting down.
TTTTTTTTTTTGTTTTGCTAGGTTCAAATCTCATTGAAATATTTTTTTTTTAATTACCTAGTAAAGTTTTTCTGATTATGAGAAAAACACATTCAATAAAACAAGAAACAAAACTTACCTCATGTTGGAAAAATTTAAATCCGAAACGGCTTGGTCCAGCTGATAGAAATTTAACACCGTCACTTGCTCCAAAAACCAAAAGGTGAAACTGCTTTTTATAATGGAAGGGGAAGGAGTTTTCTTGTCGTCAGCATGTGGGCGGATTTTTTATACTCGCTTTTTGTCGTCATCATGTGGGTGAAATTTTACAATAGTAAAGCTAGGACATTTAAAAATATATACTTTTTTTTTTAAACATATTTGTGACACATATTTCCATAAATATTAAATTAGTTGGTAAAAGATATGACAGATTTTTTTTAATGAGCACACACTTTTTTTTTTGTTTTTAACATGAACTTTATTACATTTTAAACACAAATATGTTCATATAAAAATGCATTACATTTTAAACACAAATATGTTCATATATAAATGCAAATTATGTATATATAAGTGTTCATAGAGTCCTTCTATACATTTTTCCTCTAAGTGTCGTCTTCTTCGTGATTGCAAGCCTGGATTTGCAAGACCGAATTGCAAGCTTGGGAATAAGCTTCGATTATTTTTTCAAATAATTCTTTTGAATAAAACCATGCATCACCTTCACACTCAGGTGTGTGCATAAAATCGTCCAAATAATCTTCAATAAAATTTCCCACACACTTTCGTCATACATTTGAAATAAATAAATTTCTGAACCATTCGCAGCATAGAGCTTGTAGTCGCTTTTACGTTTTTCATTTTTATTAGGAGGTACAATGCTGACATCAGCTCCACTGTCGATTAAAAATTGTAGGCCAGAATTTTTATCTTTTATAAATAGACGATATTTGCAGCAACTATTTAAATTATCTGCTGTAGAATGTGCTGCGTCTTCTACGGCAGCATGGAGTTTTCTTGATTATTCGTCTTATTTATTACCCACTTGCAAGGAGGCTTGCATTTTTCAGGAATACAACGAGCTCCAAATCGAAAGTGGTAATAACAAAAGCTGCCATTTGGATCGTATTACGGATTCGGCTACTGGATCTAGATCGTTGGCGTTGAGTTCTAAATGATGGCCTTGATCTTGACAGGTTAATTTCAGCTACTTGTTTTTCAAGTGAAGATATTTTTTCTAACAGGTTCTCCATAACATTATGAGAGGTTTGTGAAGAACTAGCCTCACAGACATCAGGAGAAAAAGTCATGTCCATAATCTTATCCGCCATTGATGCTAATTTTGTCACATCTTCATCACTTACAAGCAATATGTTTCTCATTGAGTCAGGTAATTTCTCTAGCCATAAGGTCTTAATTAAATTAGAAGATATATCACCAGTGGCTAAAGATCTTAATTTTTGTAACAATTGACTTGGCTTCATATTTCCAAGTTCTATTCCTGAGATAAGTTTTTTAATTCGAACACTTTCACTATCTTTAAATATATTTAAAAGGCGTGTTTTAGACTCAGTGTATTTAAATTTACTATCGAGAGTAATTATGTCCCAAATATTTTCAATGTATTTTGGCTCAAGTTGTGCAATTAAGTAATTAAACTTTGTTTCTTCGGATGTTATCGCATTTATGTTAAATTGAGCTTCAACTTGATAAAACCAAATTTCAGGTTTATCTGTCCAAAATGGAGGTATTTTAATGCTTACCTTGCAGGCTTCATGGTAGGGTTCCGATCCGCCGCCGCTCGTTAACTCCTCTTCGGTCGCCATCTTGAATTTTTAATAATAATGTTTGTTCTTCTTGATTTAATTGTTCTTTTTAAGGCTCACCAATTGTTGCTGGTTGGTTTGTAATTCCAAACGGAGTCCAACAACAAATTATTTTTCGTAAAATCAACTTTTAATTACATTTATCTAATACAAATTAACAGAAGGGGTTAAATTGTTGCATACATGTTGACGTTCTTTTTGTTTATGTCTGTCGTGGTCAAATAACATTTTAATATTATACAATTTTAAAATATATGTGTTTGATATATTATATATAAATATTTACATTTTACATGATTTATGATTTATATTTAGAATGATATATAATTATTTAATTATATATATATTTTTTTTATTATGACAACAAAATGTGATATTAATGTTAATTTATATAATTTTAATAAAGTATATTTTATGAGCATTATATATTAAAGATGAATATTTTAATTTAATATTGAATTAAATATTTATTGAACAAATTAAAACTTATAATGAAAATATGAAAAGTTAATATTTAGAAGCCGCTACATAATTCTTAATTATAAACATGTTTAAAATAGTCAAAATGAAGAGTATGACTACACTCTTCTGCTGACATTGCTAAAAAAGCTAGAAATGAAGCCATTAAAGCATTAATGTTTATTTTAAAATAAAACTGTCCTTAATGCGATGATAAATTTTGCAAGGGCTTTTCTCATCAATGGTGAATCCTCCCAGCGGTTTCATCAATTTAATCTACCAGACCGCTTCTTAGAGCTCTAATACTGTATTGGACGATTCTGCTTATATATGCTACACTGAATAGTGGAATCTTAGATATGGTATTCAAGAAAACTATAGACATAATAGTTTAAAACAGTAGATTTACATTTAAAAAAAAATTATATTTGCATTGAGCAATGCTCTTCTGCAAACAATAAGGACAAGGCCAGTTAGACATAAATAAATCATTTGGAAATATATATATTGTATATTGCTTTATGATCAATATGGCCTTGTCCTTATTGTCTGCAGAATAGCATTGCTCAATGCAAAAATTTATATGTAAATCTACTGTTCTAAAATCCTAGTTTGTTTGACTACTATATATAAAATTCCACCCTTCAATGTAGCATATACAAGCAAAATCGTCCAGTACAGTATTTGAGCTCTCAACGCGGTCAGGTAGATTAAATTGGCGAAAGCGCTGGGAGAGCTCACCACTGATGAGCCAAGTCCTTGCAATATTTCATCATCGCAGTAAGGATAGTAGAAGTATGTTTTATATGAAAAGAAGCATTCGTGCATCAATGGCTTCATTTCTTGTGTATGGATGGCGCGTTATTGCCTTATGATAAAAACTCTTATTAGAGTCAATTAGATACAAAGTACACCCTCTGTTAAAGAATTATCAGACTATACATGTCATAATATTTAGAAATATTTAAATAAAGATAATCTGTGTGGAAGTATGAGGAGAGGAAAGAGAAAATTCCTAGTCATAACAACTCCTGGGTGACCATATGTCCAACCTTCTAAAAACAAACATTTATGGGAAATCCTCGTCTCACCCCCATCCCCTGGAGACTAATTTATCCTAATGAAAATAGTTTAAAATCACTTGAATTTGATAATCTGGGGACAGTTATCACCGAGGTCGAATCCACGCCAGTTGTTCCCATGGTAATCCTCGGGCCTTTTCGTTTCTCTCCGATCTACTCCTCACAGGTTTTTGCTCCTGGATTCTGTCTTCTGTGTGCGTCCTTACCACTTTTCACACAACCCACGACTGCTTCACAAATCACCATCATCACTTCACTTTACAACAATTTGACATAGATCAGAACTTGTCTGAAAACCTCTAATTTCAAGGGGTTTTATTTTAATATTTAGTATTGCTTGATTCTGATGGACTTACGCCAGACATCTGTGAGCTACTTTAGATTCTCAAGACGTAGAGGATGCAAATAAAGATGTACAAAAACCTCACAATATATACATAGTGTGATCAATAATTTCCAGGAATGCTAAATATTTAAAGAAATACAAAAGTATAATAAAGTTTTATTTAAAATTAGCGGATGTACCCGGGTTTTACCCGGGTAAAGGTTTGTCTAACGAATCTCTCGATAAAGTGAACATTTTTTCCCGGTCCCTTGAAAAATACTCGATAAGTTGAATAAAATCAATAGTAATTGTTTCCCTCGGTAATTGGAAGTTAAAGGAATAGTATCTTGCCTTGGAATTGTATCATTATTCTTGTCTCAAATAAATTGCCGTGTCATCCTGAGATAATCTTACTTTCGATAAATAATCTTTAAGATAATAAACTTAGTGATAATAAAACTTATAGATAAAAAACTTGTTATCATCGTCGCAATGGTGGCGCTGCTTGCGAGTTAAATCTACAAATCTGCAAATAACTCTAAGGATATTCAAGATATTCGAGAAATTATTTTTTAAAAAACCTTCCCGGGGATATACCTAATAATATCCCAAATTTTCAAGTCGATTGGATGTATGGTTTTTGAATCTATAGAGTACACACAGACAGACATTCAATTTTATATATATATAGATTTCTCAAAATAATGACAGTCACTATCTATACACTTGTTCCATCTTTTTTTCCAGATATCAAAACACCTTGAAAATCCTCATCTTTCAGGCTTTTCAAAATATTATTCGAATTCTCCTTTATTTCAGGTATTGAGTCAAATCGAGGTCCTTTTAATACTTTTTAATTTTAGGGTAAAGGAAAAAGTTGTTGGGAGCAAGTCAGGAGAATAGGGGGGCTGGGGTAGTAAAGCAATTCCGTGTTTAGCCAAATAGAGTGGTACAGTGACGGCCGTATGTGGCCGTGCGTTGTCATGATGCAAGAGCCAATTTTTCTGATGCCATTTTTCGGGTCTTTTCTGACGCACAGGCTCTCTTAAACGTCGCAATACATCAAGATAGTAATGTTGATTAATGGTCTGACACTCGGGCCCGAATTCATAGTGTACCAATCCCTTTACATTAAATAAAGTGATAAGAAAACACTTAAGCTTCGATTTGAACATCTTTGCTTTCTCTTGCTTATTCGACCAGCTTTTAATCGTGCAAACCATTCAAATGTTCTCGCTTGTGATAGGGCATCTTCTTTAAAAGCCTGCTTCAAGATTTTAAATGATTCGGAAGCTGTTTTCCTTAATTTAAAGCAAAACCCTATGCAGACTCGTTGTTTTTCAATACAGTCCACACTGAAATTCGAAAATGTTCTGATATACTCGATCTTATAAATTCGATAAAACGTGAGCGCGTGCGTCTATGTGATCAATTTTTATTTCTACGTGTTGATAAATGTTTTATCTATAAGGTCCTTATAAAATTATTTCATTATTTTGAATATTTTACGTGATCCAGTCTCATTCCTGGAAATTATTGATCACACGTTGTATACACTCATGGAAAAAAAAAATAAGGAAGTTGTTACCCTTTAGCATATATATTGGGATTCAGACAATAACTCTGAAAGATATTTGACACTCCGTGACCATTATTGAATACACACGAGATAACCAAATGTGAACAAAATTGCCTGTCTCCTTATAAAAAAAAAAAAAAAAAAAAAAACAGTCGCCCTGCTATATCGAATTTTTTAAAAGTTCTGTCTATGGGCGTAGATATTCCTGATAAGTTTAGATTAACAATATCATAACGGCAACATTGCATCTTCTTGTTTTCAGTTTAGGCGTTAAGTGAAAGAGATTGTAACTGTGCGGTGGCCTGGTAGGTTAAAATGATGCTGGGAGGGTTCACCAATCAGGCCCGTTCCAAACGTTTTCATAATACTGTCAGATACTTTTTAATCAGTTTATTCTTTAACACATATATGCAAATTTATCTATTAGGATTAGCATAACTATTGCTGACTTATACCTATATATAGATAGCATATATTTGATTGTGTAAAAACTAAATCTCTTTGTAAATAAGTATTCTTGAGATGTTTTTCATTTTCCTTACCGTGATAATGCGTATAAGGATTTTAAAAATTCGTTTCAATGTGAAATTATTTAATGTTACTATTAAAAAATAATAAGAACATTGCTTATTTTACTAGTACTATTACTCCTCCCTGTACCCTACATTTCTGCTTTGGAAAATCTGTATAAGACTAAAAGGTTTTTTATTGTTGTTTTTGTGGTAAAATTATTGTCCTGAAGAGAAATTCAACCTACCTGTTAACTCTCTCATTCTTCCACCACGACATGACTGCCATAGCGAACTTTGCCCTAAAATCCCATTTGTCTTCCCCAACACACTCTTCCACCATGACATCTCTGCCATAGCCGTGAGGATGCTGACATTTTGGCCGTGTGCCCTTTCTATTCAAATGATTATTTATATTTAAAACAAAGGTTATTTTGAAGACATAGAGAAGCGTTCTCTTGACAAAAACCAGCGTACCACTTGTCAAAATATCGCTATAAAAAAACTCTTACCCAGATCCAAAATGTTTATTCGTTGTCTTCCTTGTAGTTGGTGATCTTCAGTCTTCGCGTCTCTCATTTTCACCTATCCAAGAATAAATAATCAAGAGAGATATTTATAACCCAGGTTCCTGGAGCACAGAAAACTAACTACACGGGAACCAAGATTTAAACAATAACAATGTTACAAAAATAATAATACAATAAAAGGAATGACACTATAATATCATTTTGTATATCTCATGGCCGCTACACTAGAAGCAGTCATTTGGGTTCCATGAAACGTCTATGTGATATTTTTTATATCTCCCCCCCAATATCTTTGGATCTTTTTTAGTTGTTTCTTTTAGAATTAACATGAAAATTATAATTTAAACATGGCACAAATCGTTTAATTAGAAAGATAATGTATATGTAGATGAGATGTTTTGCTGGGAAAGCTAAAGAAAAGAAGAAAAAAACTGTCGTTAAAAAAGAAAACCAAAGTGGCGGCTCAGGAATTCAGAGTTTCGGGTCAGTAATTTTGTTTCGGTCACTTTGGAGAACTGAAGGCTATGAGACTGTGGCAGACTCGAGGTTTGCATATCCAAAACGCCTTAGTCAACCACATGTCCATCGTGCGAGGGCCCTCCGTCTATAGAGCACCGTTATTTTGACTGTCCCTTGCTGACGTCTATCTACACATAACGATATTCATATGTTAAAAAAATCAATTCAAACTTCGATCGAGGCAGTCTTTAATAAAGAAACAATTGATATAATAAGTGTTACGTTCTACCTAATATCCAATAAGGTAGTGTAGTTTCTATTAAAATATATTGTATGCTACTGTTATATATTTGTATAATATTATTACAGAATTATCATAAGAAATAAAAACATCTCACGCTATATATTGATTACATCACACAACAACAACCAAGTCCTTGGTCAAAACCATATAAACATATTATATATTACAATAAGTATTTTTGATATTACTAAATAAGTCATATACAACATAGAGCAGCAGCTTTACACACCCAAGATAGAGGACATTGCGACTGCTGTGATAGAGATGTATGGAAACATCTGAGGCTCTTCATTGGACACGACAACAACAACAGAAAATTGACATGGATCCAGAGCAGCAGCTTTACACACCCAAGATAGAGGACATTGCAACTGCTGTGATAGAGATGTATGGAGACATCTGAGGCTCTTCATTGGACACGACAACAACAGAAAATTGACATGGACCCAGAGCAGCAGCTTTACACACCCAAGATAGAGGACATTGCTGCTGTTGTGATAGAGATGTATGGAGACATCTGAGGCTCTTCATTGGACACGACAACAACAGAAAATTGACATGGACCCAGAGCAGCAGCTTTACACACCCAAGATAGAGGACATTGCTGCTGTTGTGATAGAGATGTATGGAGACATCTGAGGCTCTTCATTGGACACGACAACAACAACAGAAAATTGACATGGACCCAGAGCAGCAGCTTTACACACCCAAGATAGTGGACATTGCTGCTGCTGTGATAGAGATGTATGGAGACATCTGAGGCTCTTCATTGGACACGACAACAACAACAGAAAATTGACATGGATCCAGAGCAGCAGCTTTACACACCCAAGATAGAGGACATTGCTGCTGTTGTGATAGAGATGTATGGAGACATCTGAGGCTCTTCATTGGACACGACAACAACAGAAAATTGATACGGACCCAGAGCAGCAGCTTTACACACCCAAGATAGTGGACATTGCTGCTGCTCTGATAGAGATGTATGGAGACATCTGAGGTTCCTCATTGGACACGACAACAACAACCTATGGAAAATGTTGATTTTAATAACGAATGCAGAAAAAGAGCTCGATTTTAGCGACTCGAATATAATGTATATACATGTGTACAAACAAATTAAACAATTTTATTGATTCTTTCAATCAAATTTTACAAAGGAGAAAATATAAAAGAGTAAATGGGCATATAAAGTGTAGGGGAATATATATACAAATATCTTCAGGTATATACATAACATACATTTGTTTAAACGCGTCTTTTAGTTATCTAGAGGCTTGCAGACTGTTAGCAGAAAGGCAATTATAACAAATCTAAGATTTCTATATAGAGAATTGAGTTTCTTTAAAGAATTTATTCAGTATCTCTAGCTGGGTGAATTGGCGACTTCTGTACCCGCTCCAGCAATCTCTTGTTAACTCAATATCTCAAGTTTTCGGGCTTAAAAGAATCCCCTCATTTCAAAAAGAGAACATTATCATCTCTTAAAATGATAATAAAACAAACAATTAGCAACTACAAGGTAATAAGACCAAATCCAAATAAATAAATAGTGTGTGACGTTTCAGTAAAAGCGTTGTTACCATCATTAGACAAAATCCAAATATATTGTTACGTCGTATCCAGACGCTATTTGTGTACTTTGTCTACTCAGGATGCCACAAAGATACACACGTGAGTTTGAAGGGATTGCAGCTAAAGTTAGCGCTTTATTGTATCTCATTAACAGAAGGAATACAATCAGTGGGACTTGTCTTCAACTTCCCGTCAGAAGTATCCTTGGTGCCGTGGATGTCATTCTTGTGAAGCTTCCCGCTCCACACTATTCAAGTACAACCTGGACTTCACCGCCTTGTAGGCCGCTCCGATGTCAGGCTCTCCTGGCACCGCCTTGCAGGATCATCCAAACACCCGGAGGCAAGTCGCCACGTCTTCTTCACGCCGCAGATATCACCAGACTCTGTCCTCCCCCACACAGGAATGCTGTTTTTGGCGCCTGCCACATGGCAGCGGGGGCAGCTGGAGTCCACCCCTCTTTCCCCAACTTTACTCTGGTATCTTGGCCTTGCATTCCATGTAAGAATATAATCCAAATTGTGTCTTATCGATTGGCAACTTTCACTTGCACGATCAGGCCGTGCTAACATCCCCCAACAACATCGCATTGCCAATAATAAGAAAGAAAAATGGTCTTGGATGCAAATCGAATATATTTCTAAATGCTGTCCACAATAAACCTTTAGTACAGTAGAACTACCTCCCTGTAAAGGACAACACCTAATTGCAGAGCCAAAGTGTCCTTTAGGGAGAGTTGTCCTCTTACCAGAGAGTTGCTAAATTGTAAAAATGGTAATTTTGCAAATGAAAACTGTCCTTTGTGGAGAGGTGTCCTCTTACCGGAGAGTTGCTAAATAGTAAAAATGGTAATTTTTCAAATGAAAACTGTCCTTTGTAGAGAGGTGTCCTCTTACCGAGAGTTGCTAAATAGTAAAAATGGTAATTTTTCAAATGAAAACTGTCCTTTGTAGAGAGGTGTCCTCTTACCGAGAGTTGCTAAATAGTAAAAATGGTAATTTTTCAAATGAAAACTGTCCTTTGTGGAGAGGTATCCTCTTACCAGAGAGTTGCCAAATAGTAAAAATGGTAATTTTTCAAATGAAAACTGTCCTTTGTGGAGAGGTGTCCTCTTACCGAGAGTTGCTAAATAGTAAAAATGGTAATTTTTCAAATGAAAACTGTCCTTTGTGGAGAGGTGTCCTCTTACCAGAGAGTTGCTAAATAGTAAAAATGGTAATTTTTCAAATGAAAACTGTCCTTTGTGGAGAGGTGTCCTCTTACCGAGAGTTGCTAAATAGTAAAAATGGTAATTTTGCAAATGAAAACTGTCCTTTGTGAAGAGGTGTCCTCTTACCAGAGAGTTGCTAAATAGTAAAAATGGCAATTTTGTAAATGAAAATGGATTATTATAATTACTTAATTAATAATTTTCTTTTTTTTTGCTTATCCCTAGTACACATGGTACAGGCCGTGATAATAATGGAGGGTAGAAGTAGGCGACTGCTTTTACTGTAAGTGCACCATGTCTACACATGTGAAAAGCAGTTTGACTTTGCACTTACAAATGTGCCAGAGCCCCATTTTGGTTATTTGCACTCGCTGGTGGGGTTGGACTTTTGCAAGAATCGGGGGCTATTGGAGCTTTTTTTTTTTAATCAGAAAAAAGTGCCCAATGCGGGAATCGAACCCGGGTCGTAGCGGTCAAAAGCCAAAGGTTTAGACCATCCTTCCACCGACCCCCAATCATTATTTGATCTATGAATATAGTCTCCATGACCTTGTATGATTATACAATGGGATAATAAAAATAAAAATAACTCATTATAAGGAATGTAGAAGGACCTGTCTAGTCTTCTGTTTAAATTTTTGCCATAACAAAATCTTTTGCTATTTGTTGCTTGGTTCTCTGACCTGACGATCCATGTTTGAAGTATTCTGTGATTTTTTTACAATTATAGAGAAAACACCCTCTTGCTGAGACTCTAACTAACTTTTTAGACAATAATCTATTAACCATAGTTAACGGCAGATCGAAAAGTGATAATTGCGAAAACTATACATTCATTTCTGATCGAGGATCCTCGGTTATTGATCTAGTGATAGTTTCGCCGGCCATGCTTGAATTCATTGTCGATTTTTACGTCGACGACATGCCTTATTCTGACCATCTCCCAATTATAACGAAGATAGGCCTAATGACTAAAACTGACCGAGATAAGAGAAGGAGATTGAATAGTATTAAAATATATTACTGGTCCCCAGACAAAGCTACAACTTTTAGACGCAGTATGGACGAGCTGGATACTACTCAGATTAGCCCGAGTGATACTATAGATTCTCAGATAAACTGGCTCTCCAACAAAATTACGACAGCAACGTCACAATTATAGAGAAAACCCTATCTATATATATAAAAATGAATGTCTGTCTGTCTGTCTGTCTGTCTGTCTGTGTGTGTGTGTGTCCTCTATGGATTCAAAAACCATACATCCAATCGCCGTGAAATTTTGGGATATTATGAGGTGTATCCCCGGAAAGGTTTACGAAAAAAAATATCTTGAATATCTTGAATATCCTTAGAGTTATTTGCAGATTTGTATATTTAACTCGCAAGCATCGCTACCATTGAGACGGAGATAGGCTTAGTTTGTTGCTCCTGATGACCTTGGGTCATCGTGTGAGTCACAGCATGATGCTACAAAAACACTCTCTCTGGGGATTTTACAGCGTCGACAACCTGTAAGATTGCCTCTCTCATATATTATACTTTAAACATCTGCTTAATTAAAGCATTTTTAGACAACATTTTAGACAACATTAAATGATATCCCGTGTCGATGATTTTGTAATGTATAGAATTAGGAAAGACAAAATTCAGGATGACACGGCTCACAGGGAACGGTAAAAAAATGTTCACTTTATCGAGGAAATACAAAATTCGGGATGACACGGCACACAGGGACCGGGAAAAAATGATCACCTTTTCGAGAGATTCACGACCATGATTTTATTCAACTTATCGAGTATTTTTCAAGGGACCGGGAAAATATGTTCACTAGATAAAACGATTATTTTGTAATATAGAAAATTAGGAAATACAAAATTCAGGATGACACGGCACAAGGGACCGGGAAAAAATGATCACTTTATCGAGAGATTCAAATTTACGAGTTTCAAATCATCAAAATATATCTTTCTTTTTTTATATGTTTATAGAGAATTGTTTTAACAAATGTTCGTTATACAAACCTTTACTCGGGTAAAACCCGGGCGAAGCCGGGCACATCCGCTAGTATATTATACTTTAAACATCTGCTTAATTAAAGCATTTTTAGACAACATTAAATGATATCCCGTGTCGATGATTTTGTAATGTATAGAATTAGGAAAGACAAAATTCAGGATGACACGGCTCACAGGGAACGGTAAAAAAATGTTCACTTTATCGAGGAAATACAAAATTCGGGATGACACGGCACACAGGGACCGGGAAAAAATGATCACCTTTTCGAGAGATTCACGACCATGATTTTATTCAACTTATCGAGTATTTTTCAAGGGACCGGGAAAATATGTTCACTAGATAAAACGATTATTTTGTAATATAGAAAATTAGGAAATACAAAATTCAGGATGACACGGCACAAGGGACCGGGAAAAAATGATCACTTTATCGAGAGATTCAAATTTACGAGTTTCAAATCATCAAAATATATCTTTCTTTTTTTATATGTTTATAGAGAATTGTTTTAACAAATGTTCGTTATACAAACCTTTACTCGGGTAAAACCCGGGCGAAGCCGGGCACATCCGCTAGTTGATTTATATTAAAAAGAATCCTACACGTCAAACTAGTTCAAATTTCAAATTGTTACAGTGATATCCTTCAGTGTATAATCAGAGTCGTCCAATACAGTATTAGAGCATTTCTCTGCACGCCCTGCCCCATCCAGCATCAGCACAATAGTCTTGCATCGCCTGTGGGTCCGGCGACCTGTCGCTGGTTCACCAGTACTGGTCCTGCCGCTACATCAGGCCTCTCATCTGGGAGACATTTACCATCATCCCCCCCTGACCTGCAGGGCTGGGTCTTCGGGCATGGCCTAGACGATGACGCCCTGGCCATCCTGGCGTCTACCAAGACACACATCTAAAAGTACTTCCTCGGTGTGGATCTGAGGAGTGAAGACCTTGTCTGGAGGAGAACTCTCTCAAGGTGGGAAGTCTTCCTTGCTGAAGACATTTGTACACAACTATATATATTCCCCTACATTTTATCTACTCTTTATTTACTATTTTATTATTTTTTTTTTCCACCTTTGTAAGAATTATTAGAAGAACCAATAATATTGTTTAAATTGTCTTGTCTAAGAGAAGCGGTCTGGTAGATTGTCGAAACCGCTGGGAGGGTTCACCACTGATGGCCAATCCCTCCAAATGTTTTTTCATCGTAGTAAGGATAGTAGAAGTTTGTTTGTGATTAAAAGAAACATTCGTGCTTAATGTTTTCTTTTCCGATACATAGATGGCGCGATATTGCCGTCTAATGATAAAAATATAGCGAGGATCTGCCTCACATATCAGTGGCGTACATTTCCAGTAGCTAACTTCCCTAGATCAATCTACCAATATCGAAAACGAAACCTCCCAATATTTTTATCATTGCAGTATGGGCAGTATAGACACTTATTCAAACAAGAAATATTCATGTTAAAATGGTTTACATTTCTGAAGAAGTTAGCTATATATTTCTCCGATACACAAAATGATCTGAAACATTTTGTATGTTTTTATTTCTTATCAATGAGCTGTGTTTACCTATTTGTTTCCATATGGAATTAAGATAGATGATGTCTGTGTGGATGTAGTGACAAGTTGTAACTTCAGATTTCCTGACGACAGGAACGCAGAGTCCCGGGATGTTGAGGACTGGAGGTCAGGTCCAGTGGATTTCTTCAGACTGCGTTATACCAGATGCTGCAGATCCCTTCAAGATTTAGTCGGCCAGGTTTACATCGTTGTATTGTTCCAGTTTGGTAGATGTTTTCTTTCGAACAAGTATCGCAGAGCCACTATGATCTTTGTTATGTACTGACAGAGCTACGATAATCTTTGTATTGTTCCAGTTTGGTAGATGTTTTCTTTCGAACAAGTATCGCAGAGCCACTCTGATCTTCGTTATGTACTGACAGAGCTACTCTGATCTTTGTATTGTTCCAGTTTGGTAGATGTTTTCTTTCGAACAAGTATCGCAGAGCCACTCTGATCTTTGTTATGTACTGACAGAGCTACTCTGATCTTTGTATTGTTCCAGTTTGGTAGATGTTTTCTTTCGAACAAGTATCGCAGAGCCACTATGATCTTCGTTATGTACTGACAGAGCTACTCTGATCTTTGTTATGTACTGACAGATCTACTCTGATCTTTGTATTGTTCCAGTTTGGTAGATGTTTTCTTTCGAATAAGTATCGCAGAGCCACTCTGATCTTTGTTATGTACTGACAGAGCTACTATGATCTTTGTATTGTTCCAGTTTGGTAGATGTTTTCTTTCGAACAAGTGTCGCAGAGCCACTTTGATCTTTGTTATGTACTGACAGAGCCACTCTGATCTTTGTATTGTTCCAGTTTGGTAGATGTACTGATAAACAAGGGGCCACGCTAATCTGTCATATATTTATCTCAATTCTGTAAATGTTACGCCGAACAAATATACATCTCAGAGAAAATCTAAAGATGGAGGTCGACTTTTGGTACATCATACAGTGTATCCCAATTCAACAAAACTTTTATTTTAAAGTCAATAAGATCAATTATAATCTGAAGAAAATTTCGCGGTGTATTTTCTGTGCTTACTGTTTGAAGATTTAAAAAATAAATTCGATGAGGGGTCGCATACACCCACGCCAAACGGTCGTTCCATCTGTATTGATTTAAAATCGGCGTCTCCATCTGCCAACCTGTTCCCCCGGGCGATGACATTAGGCGCCCTGGATGACATTTCTAAGCATCTAATGATCCAAGCCATTGCAGAATCCTAGGATGTTTCTTTGCCCTAAGGGCTTGCCAGCAAGTATCCATGCGGACAAACCGTTGGTTGTGGTCGCTTGATCTTTAAGAGAAAGTGGATTTGAGCTACCTTACGATGGTCTCTTCTTAAATTCAAACATCGTCATTTTAGCTCCATTATCGAAGTCAAGAATTGGTCAAAAGAGAATCGATCCCTCTAGGCGACTCAACTTGTCCTTGGCAATGTTCACCTTGTTTCTTGACGCACTCCGGAATTCTCTAAAGGCCTTGACTCGTTCACATTGCCGGCTGGAAGAAAGATATCTTCGGTTTACATCAGGCTGTTCCTCTATTCTGGCATAGGTACACTGTAGAATATGGCCTTGCTGTTGTAGATACTGCCATAGGCGATTGTTATAATCTACGAGGGATTTAGGAAAAACTGCATAGGCCTGTGCTACAAAACGGATACACATCAATACATTTCTAAATATAGGTATTGTCTTTGGACAACTATTTGTGGATTGGATCAATCTGCCAAGGCGTGCTGAGTATGGCCTGTTGCACGTGACTCAGATACTTATAACCAACCTTACTTACGATTTTTAAACTACCTGTTGTTAAATAGCTTGATGTAAGGACAAAGTCGTACCTTCTACTATTAAAATAACCATGCTATAATATTAAAGAGATAGCATATATTATAATTTTATATACATTCTCCAAAAGACTTTCATAGCATGATAAATACACGGCATACGTATTTGAATAAAACTCTATGATTTTATTTTAATTAGAAAAAAAAAACTAATTTGAATTCAAAATAATTAAAATATATAAAACACCATTATAAAAAATACAATGGAGTATAAAAAATGCAAACGTATGGGAGAAAAAGAGCACAAGGGTAACGCGCGGTGTTGTACAAAAAGGAAGAACGGCCAAATTTCTACTGCGCATGCTCAGTTTGATTGGCCAAACGACGCTTTTTCATTTTGATTGCTGGTGAAGTTGTCTCTGGTTGGCTGAAAGGCTACGGGTTTGCTTATGCACGTGACACTCACAATGGTTGGCAATACAAGGTGATGGTGAATAGAATGTGTAGTCTAGTAATTGTTCAAAGGCCATTTGAGGCATGAGTGACATCCTTCCGCCCAAAAGGCAGGCAATTGTGGAGAGATTGAGAAGACGGATCGAAGGCTATCGTACCCATCAAAATAATTGCATTCCAAGACACGAACGGATGACCAATGGATTTCTTGAACATCAACGCCAAGAAACTATTATTCTTAAACAAAAATTCTTAGAATCCAAAGTTAAAAAGGCTAAAAGTCATGTTCCCCGTAGTGCCAAAGAACCTCTCCCGTTTGAAAGTCAGCGGAGCATTCTCGCGGTAAGTGTCTTTTGTTTTTTAATAATTTGACATCGATATTCATTTTCATCTATTAAAATATATTATTACATTTTATTTAATACAATTTGTTAAATAGAAAACACTTTTGGTATATTTACAATATCAAATATTATTAAAATTATAAACAAATTAATATAAAAATTTATAGAGTGTCCAAAAATCATAACGTTATTATATATATATAAAAAAAAAAAACATAAGATAGATGTCAAAGTTGGCAATCAACAAGTTGCCCATTCCATCCATGCCCCAATATTCAACAAGTGGTGTTGCTTCATCCATAGAGCATTCTCATGCATCCTTTTTATCTAAACACCTCTATACCGTTTTATTATCTAAACCACAATTATACAGACGAATAAAAATATAATTTTGTAGAAATAGATATTAAAAAAATAAATATTTACATTAATAACCATTTGACATTTTAAATTGTGTCATTTATATACTCAATCATAACAAAAGTTTATTGTTTTATCAGTCAAATTTATTTATATAGTATATATATTTTGATTCTTTTGTTTAACTGAAATTATTAGGAATAATCTATAAAAAATAAAGTAAAATCGTTTCTATAAAAACTATGAATTTTAAAAATATAAATATTAAAACAATCACAACATTAAAGGCAAAGTAGTCACAATTTATTTGAAATCATTTTGTAATATTTAATACTATAGTAATATTCAATATAATTATAGTACTTTGTAATATTTAATGCTATAGATTTATTTATGTAAAATTGTCACATATGAAACAAAAGTCTTTTTAACCTAATCCATAATTTTTAAATGGTAAAATTATTGCCCAATAATCAGGTCATATGCAAAATGAAAGCCTATATCCTTAAAAAAAAAAAAAAAAATTTCTTCTAAAATCTTTATGCAACTCGACAGTTCAGTGTGCATTTTTCATTTTACATGCTGGGTGAATCTTGTTGTATGATCCAATGAGATTGTAGCGTTTCCTGTGATAATGAATTGATGTTGGAAGATGTCTTGCCGTGACATCATTTTAACTGAAACATCAGCTAGGGTGTGGAAGATAGGGGATCTGGGGTATAAACACAGAAAGACATCAGACCTCCTAAATTGATGACAAGGCCTTTTCTGATATTTCCGAGAGCTGGTAACTCAATAAGTTGACTAATCCAAATACAGTGGTGGTGGTGTCTTGTCCATGGAGCAGATCAGATCGGTCCATGCACCCTGATCACAATACCGGCCAACTGAGGTGTCCGTATGGATGTCCTCTTCTGGATTGATGTCTGCCATATAGAGGGCTGCAAGGATGGCCGGGTATATATGGTTCGGAGTGAGTTGGGTGTTGTGACAGTTACAGTGGAATCTTGTTATAGCAACCTTGTTTATAACACAACTGGGTTAGAACATATGTTGTTATAACAGCAACTTGGGGGGTTAGAGCATTGGTCTCAAATGTTGTTATAACAGCAACTTATGGGACAGAGGCAATTTTGTTCACACTTGGTTATCTCGTGTGTCCTCAATAAAGGTCACTGTGATATCTTTCAGAGTTATTGTCCCAATATACATGCTGAAAGGTACAACTTCCTTAAGTTTTTGTCTATGAGTGTACTTAATACTGTAAAACCTCCATGATCAGATACTGTTTAGTGGACACTTCTATAGAAAAAACAGTTTCAATAATAAATTTACCATTTTTACAGAATCACTCTGAAGGACAATTGGACTCTACAACTAGCTGTTGTCCTTTAGAGGGAAAGATCTACTTTATATAGAGTAAATCCTAATTTTTTAATCCCTTGTGTCATTACACAATGTCATGGGGACTATTAGGGGGTCGGTGGAAGGATGGTCTAAACTCTTGGTTTTTGACCACTACAACCCAGGTTCGATTCCCACATTGAGCACTTTTTTCTGATTAAAAAAAAAATGCTCCAATGGCCTCCGATTCTTGAAAAAGTCCAACCCCACCAGTGAGTGCAAGTAACCAAACGGGGCTCTGGCACATTTGTGAGTGCAAAGTCGTAACTGCTTTTCACATGTGTAGACATGTGGTGCGCTTACAGTAATAGCAGTCACCTACTTCTACCCATTATGATTATCATGGCCTGTACCATGTGTACTAGGGATAGGCAAAAAAAAAAGAAGACTATTAACATGCATC
Source organism: Cordylochernes scorpioides (assembly GCA_030710605.1). Classification (NCBI taxonomy): domain Eukaryota; kingdom Metazoa; phylum Arthropoda; class Arachnida; order Pseudoscorpiones; family Chernetidae; genus Cordylochernes; species Cordylochernes scorpioides. The sequence goes on along the minus strand of CP092865.1, from coordinate 150,098,821 downwards.
TTGTTCAGGATTAGTTGTGGTACAAGTCGTGCTTGGTGACTGGAGAGTAGAAGATCTGGGGGTTGTCTTCTCCTTTTGCAGATGGTGCATGTTGGGAAGATCCTTATTTCACCTTTAAATATCTCTATTATGGGTTTTGGTGCTGTTGCCGTTGGTTACCAGGGGGCACCCAGCCTCAGATTTGGCCCCCCAATATAAAATCGGCAAACTCTTCTGAAATAGGTGTACACAAACACAAGGTAATAAGACCAAATCCAAATTAATAAATAGTGTGTGACATTTCGGTAACAATGCTGTTACTGACACTTCATACACTATTTATTTATTTGGATTTGGTCTCATTACCATGTGTTTATAATCTATAATCCAAATTGTGCCTTATCATAGGTGTACACGAATAAATGAAATGTTCACAGAACATTATGTGTTAGAACCTAATCCTGAAGTATGTTGTTGGTTGGATGCACTGTGTAAACTTATTGGGTAGATCTCAATATGGCTGGCTCTCTATCACCTCTCTCATACATCCAGTTGTTTGATGCAAGTTAGTTGAACTATTGGTAGTTAAGTAACCCAATTGTTGGAGATTTGAAAAGAGCTGTATTATAGTAAATTAGAAAACAGATACAAGAAAATAAGACCTAATCCAAATAATTTAATAGTGTGTGACGTTTCGGAAGCAGCATTGTTACCATCATTAGACAAAAGAATAAAAATAAAGATAAAAAATATATATATATTTATTCTTTTGTGTGATGGTGGTAACAATGCTGTTGCCAAAACGTCTATTAAATTATTTAGATTAGGTCTTAAGTTAGAAAGCCTTTCCAATTTTTAGTCCATAAGTCTCCATGATGCTGTTGCTGGTTGGCTATCCATCACATGACAGTCAGTCCCTCCCCCAATATCCTCAATAAGTTTGTTTATTATCAAAAATGTGAGGTTCCGTGCTCCTTCTCTTCAACAAGTAAATTTAAGCCAAGAAGATGGGATCACTGTGTTATTATAACACAGGATATATGGGATCTGGTAATATCTCTTATTGATATAAAGCTCCCGTGCCGTACTCTTAGATATCATTTTGCCCATTAAAGTGCATCAACTGGAAAACTCTG